>NDGN011537218.1:1188-19426 GCA_002564285.1 Tympanoctomys barrerae | reverse complement strand
GATGGCTCAGTGGAATAAGCTCTTCCCTGGCAAGCACAAGGGCTTGAGTTCAATCCCTGGTTCCACCAAAAAAAAAAAAAAGAAAGAAAAGAAAAATCCTGCGTATTTGGTGAGAAGTGTGAATAAAAGTTCACGCTTTATTCACGGGGATAAGATAAAATATTTTAAAATAAATATGATAAAATATGTAAGAATATGCCCAGAGAGTAAAATTAAGCTTTAAGTTCTATAATCACAGTACTTATAATTTAATGCCATTTTGTCTAGGACTTTTATTTTTCTATGAAAGGATATTTTACTATTTATTTAGTACAGAGTCTCATTACACAGCTTGGACTCATGGTGATCCTCCTGTCTCATCCTCCACAGTGCTGGGATTATAGGTGTGCACCAGCACGCCTGGTTTTGGTGGCTGGTATGATACACCCAGTTCTAGGGCCAAGATGGATCAAACCTGAGTCCTTGTGTTTGTCAGGCCAGTGCTTGCACCACTGAGATAGCTCCCCAGCCCTCCAGGTATTCATTTGCTTACTTCTTTGTTTAGTTTTCTTCTTAAATCAGGACTGGCCTTTTTTTTATTTTTTATTTTTTATTTTTTTTTGATGGTGCCAGGGATTGAACTCAGGAACTCAGGCATGCACTTATTCCACTGAGCTATCTCTCTGGGCCCCTATATTCTATATTCAGCTACATGGACCAATTACAGAGACTTTGCTTTTCTTTTCTGGTTGGGGGGATAGAAAGCTTTATTCTGCTTCCAGAGGTGTTTGAGAGGCAGTGTGGTGGAGATGGCAGGGAAGCTCACAGAGGCTGGAGCCGGACAGTGAATGCACAGCTCTTTGGAAAGACAGGAATTCCAGGGGCTAAAAGCATAGAGAAAGACTCAACCAGGTGTTCAGACCTTGCTTGTGTCCCTGGCCAAGTTACTGAATTTTTCTGGGCAGTGGTCTGCTACAGGGCAGAAGAACACTGTCTACCTAAAGGATCGTTACATAAGCTAAATGAAGTCATTTATGAAAAACATTTAGAAAAGCTCCTGGCATTCAAGGAGCCCTACATAGAGACGAACCACTGTTCCTCTTAATGATGAGCTCATATGGACTTTATATTTCCTGCATATGCTGTAATGTTGTATGTTCTCTCTCTCTCTCTCTGTCTCTCTCTCTGTCTCTCTGTCTCTGTCTCTCTCTCTTTGTCTCTTTGTCTCTCTGTCTCTGTCTCTGTCTCTGTTTCTCTGTCTCTCTCTGTCTCTGTCTCTCCCTCTCTCTCTGTCTCTCTCTGTTTCTCTCTGTCTCTCTGTCTCTGTCTGTCTCTGTCTCTGTCTCTCTCTGTCTCTCTCTGTCTCTCTCTCTCTCTCTCTCTCACACACACACACACACACAATGTAGGTGAGGTGTGCACTAGGATCACCTTTGGTCCCATTAAGTTTCTCATTTTACTTTGCCTTTTCAGTACGAAGTATAAATATTTTAAATAGTCAAACATAAAAACCAGCATGCATGTGTAGACGTATTACACTGGATCCACCTAGAAGCAGAGCTGAATGGTTAAATGTTTCAGTAAGCTGAATGCCTGGAAGGCAGGCTACAGGCTGTGTGCATCATCCCAGGTCTGAGACCTGGTCCAATCTGGTATCCCTCCTGTCCTGTGTCACCCTGCTTCCCCTCCTGCCTGACCCAGGTGGTCTGGTTTGCCTGATGTATGTCGACATTGAAGTGATTTATTTTCTTCAAAGTTGAAAGCTGACATCATTTAAATATATTTACAACATTTGAATGGGTAAGATAAGCCTTCTCTACTTGGAAAGGAGCATTAATTCAAAGGTTAATAAAAGTGATGTTACTTATGCTGACATTAAATCAATTCTTGTAGGTTCTATGTTTTATTTAATGCTAACATTCTTCTTTTTGAACATGGTGGGTTGACATTTCATAGAAATCGAAACGCTGCTTTAGACACCCATTAAATTTTCATGTCTAGGGTTTCTGATGTGTATTCTGAAGGTGGGACAATTTTTACCTTTAAGAGTGTCTGTTTAGTGTGCGAGAGAGTAAGCTAGAGTGGGGTGAAATATATTGAGTGTATTTTAGTGCGTCTCATCAGCTTCTCTTCCAGCCTTTATCTGCATTGGGTGTGGCAGTGCATGGAACCAGCTATTCTACTGAATGGCAGGGTAAGTGTCTCAGTTACTATTCCCTCATTACTGACACAAAATACCGGACACCCTAAGGTTAAGGGAAGAGAGGTTTATCTAGTTCACAGTGGCACGTGTCAGAGGGGCAACCGTGCATGGTGGCAAAAACAGCAAAAGCACCAAAGAGAGACAAGCCTCTTTCTACCCCTGATGTTACATGCAGGCTAACTGCCCTGGGGTAGTGGAGCACTCACACCCTTAATCTCAGCACTGGATCCTGAATCAGTCACAAACTAGACTCACCCCCCTCTCAGGAGCCTGTCCACCCCATCACTGCATGAGGGTAGGGGTGCATCTAGACACAAACCACAGCAATAGCTAGCCCATCGCAGAACCAGGAGCCCCAGGGCTGGCCATGTCGCCATGCTCCTGCCAAGGAAGCAAAGGGTGTTTGTCAACTGCTGTGTGTCAGGAAGCCTTTCTAGGTCTTAGTGGTTCATCGCTGAAATTCCGTGAGATGAGAGAAATTCTTATCTTGCAGACGAGGCAGTCCCTAGGAAGTCTTCCTTCTCTGAGATCATTGGTTGTAGATAGCACAGCTGGCCTCAGACTCCGGTCAGTTGGGCTCCAAGTCCATGCTCTTGCAGGACAAAGTTGTTTATATTCCAATTTGTCATTCACAAAATACATTATGTAACAGACCTGAATGCTGTTGTACTCAGTAGTGAAATGAACCCAATAAATATAATCTACTTTTTTCTTCTAAAAAGGATCTTGGATGTTCTCAGTGCTTTGCTATTCTTCGTAAGTTTCAAAATCAGCTTTCCAAATCCATCCAAACAAACACCTAAGTGGGCTTAGGTTTACATTTGCCTTATAGGATTCTGATCTTTGCCATATTGTAGTTTGCTATCCATGAAAACACTGTTGCTCTCCATTTTATTAAATCCGTAGTGCCCTTCAGTAACATTTTACATACTTATCAATGCAAGATTTGTACATTTCTACTAATTTTATTGTTGGAAATGCTAGATAGTCTGTCATTCATAAATTGCTTATTCTACAAACTAGAGTTTGTAGAAGTTGCAAATTGAGTTTAAAATATGACATAGAAAAACTAGTTACAGTAACTTTTTCTATTTATGAAGTAACATTAAATAACTTACCAAGCTGCCCAATATTATTATTGTAGAGTTCTGATGAGATTTTAAAAAATAAACTCTGGCTTTATTCCAATTTCCATGTTTCGGTTCTTTTTTGATCCAGAAGCCCGTCAGGGACTCCATGTTGCCTTTAGTTCTCTTAGGACCTTGAAGGCTCCAAGAGCCCTGCATAGCTGTTTGGTAGGAGGTCCCTTAATTTGAACTGTGGGGTCATGGGATTTGGAAAAGAAGACATCAGAGAGGAGACAGTGCCCTTGTTGCTTCCCATCTGGGAGTCCAGGGTCAAGCAGGGCTCATTGCTGAAGGTGAGGTGACCCTGACTCCTGGCATAGGGTGCTATCCAACAGTTCTGCCTCCGTGAAGTTTCTATTTATTTTCATTTTCATATTCCTTGCTTTACATACAGTCACTAAATCCAACCCCTATTCAAGGGGAGGGAAATTAAGCTTCACCCCTTGAAGGAGCAAATATTTACATGTATTATTTGTAATTCATCTATAAGGAAAACTTGTCTCGTTCCAGTTCAATTTTATCATTTTTTTCTATCAGATGGACTCATAGAAACTTGATACTTGGAGCTATATTATGATGCTACACCACGTATTCTGCTGTTCGAATTGTTCACCTTTGTACAGCAGTGTCTTTCAGGTTGGCTCTTGTGTTATTGTCACAGTCCTGTTTGTTTAGCTGGGTTTCTGTTGTTGTTTTCAAGCCTTCTTTAACGTACATTTGATATATATATATATATATATATATAATTTTTTGAGGCTTATTTGATCAATCTGTGTATTTACAGAAAACACCTGCTGCTCTGATACATGCACATTGTTTTGTTTTTGAGCACTTTCTCTTCCTGTTGCTAGCCACACATCTTGCATTTTCCTGGATCCGGTGGCTGAATTGCCCATTTCTCCAAGGGCCTAATTCCTTCTGTGAGACAATGCTGGACAATTCCTGAACTATTTTCCATCTGTAAAGTTTAACCTTTGCTGGACTATGAAAGGACTGGAATCATACTACAAGTAGTCTTTTGGACTGGATTTCTTCAAGTTACCAACATATATTTACAATTCACCCAGTTGTCCTGTGCATTGATGGCTGGTTCCTTTTTATTAAATAGTATTTCACTGTGTGCACACGTACGTGCTAGACCTTGCTTATTCGTTGTCCCATTGCAGGAGCTCTTAGTTACTTCTAGGTTTGGGCAATTATGATTAGACTGATAATAACCATTTGTATATAAATTAGTACAAAAAAGCAAGCTTTCAGTTCACTTGGGAAGATACAAGTGGGATTTCTGGGTGTATACTAAATTTTAATTTCTAAGAAACTGCTAAGCTATCTTTCCACGCAGCCCGTTGTTTTTCTGCATTCCTCTCAGTTTGCATATTTGTCTTGAAGGTTCCCTTTGCGGCGCTGAGCACTGCTGGAGTTTGTGGTCTCTCCAGTCCATGTCACCAGTCCCTGTGGTGTTCTCCATTCCTGCCCTGAAGCGATAGATTAGAGATTTTAAACACGAAGAAATGCAACTTGAATTACTTTAATTCTGTTTTTCCCTATGAACACTTGAAATCTTTCTTCATGGTGGCTTTTTTATTTTTGCCATTTGGGGAATGATTACTCATGCGTTTCAGTGTCAAGTCAGAGATAAAATGTGCACCAGTGTGTAGGACTGGCCGGGAGGAGACTCCCCGGGGACACGTACTGCACACACGCAGCGCCATCTGGGCTAAAGACACAGGCTGGGGGCTCCGTCTCAACTGTCAAGTGTGCTGG
This sequence comes from Tympanoctomys barrerae, assembly GCA_002564285.1. Taxonomy (NCBI): domain Eukaryota; kingdom Metazoa; phylum Chordata; class Mammalia; order Rodentia; family Octodontidae; genus Tympanoctomys; species Tympanoctomys barrerae. The sequence goes on along the minus strand of NDGN011537218.1, from coordinate 14,353 downwards.
AATCTGAAAGTTATGGCGGCCCCAGGAGCTGCTTCTCCACTGTGTGTGGTGGTTTTCTGAGTGGTCTTCCTGTGATGAAATCTAAGTCAAGTCAATCATTCGTGAAAACATCCACAGGAAGCCCAGGTCATCCTGAAAGCGGTACAGTGAAATCCAAGCTTTGTAATTGCGCCTTTGAGATTAGCACATAAAATTTATAAAGAAATCTAGTAAGTTTGCACCAAGAAGTTGTAAAGTAGGGGGCGTTTATACCAAAAAATCAAATTCAAGTTTCTGGAAAGAAGATGAGAGAGCAGGCGAAGGTCTCCTGGCCTTGTGTAGTCAGAGCATGCCTTCTGATGCTTTAATTTTTTCCTTCAGCTTCTGGATATTGCACAGAGTGGATTAAAGCTTCTCAATATTTGTTGCCACTCAGCCATTTTCTCCAGAATCCTTTAGGAGAAAAGCTTTATATGTTCTCACCTAATAGTCTCACTAGGTGCATCCTATAACACAAGTTTATGATGGATTTCCTGCTGCAGATATTGTAAGGGAATTTCTTCCACTACAAAGACGTTGAAGACTTTTGGAATAAACCCCAAAGAAATGAAAGCATGAACAGTATTTCAATTCTTGGAATTTGTGGTAAAATGTGATTTTTAAAAAAAAAATCTCTGAGAAGTATATTCTCAGACTTAAGGCTTTTTTCAGCTGTTTCTATATTTACTGTAGCATATGAATAAACTTGAAAATGTGTTTTGCATCTAATGAGATAAAGGGAGATGTTATATATTTATTGAACATGAATGTGCCCAGGATTAATTTTGACAAATAGGCAGAAGTTTTGGTGGAAAACACATATACAAATGTAATTCCTGGATGTGAGGGTGACCTAGCTGAGACATCTGTCACCCCCTTGATCACCAGGGCTGGTTTGGCTGACCTAGCGGGCGAGGCGGGTGTCCCCTTCCTCCCTCAACACTCCATGGGCATCTTTCTTGAGTCTGCAGGGCTCGGTGGAAGAGGAGACCACACCTGATGGAGGAGGACCGTTCCTCAGCCAAGGGGGTACAAGTAGCTGCATAGGACCTCCAAATAAGCTCTCAAGTGCAATTCACTAAGGTGTCAGAGCAGTAGATGGGTATAAACCTGATTTCCTTTTAAAAAACACATTACCACAGTTAAAAAGAACATTGCTTTTGATCCTTTAAAATTGCAACATTTATTTTTATTTTACTTTTTATTTTTAAATGGCATCATTCCAGAGACATAGATTAAGATCTGTAAGAGGAACTTCCACTCTTACCTACATTTCGTTCTTACTGTTACTAATATGTGTGTCTCCTTATACAACACACCAAGATGATGTTTTTCTCAGTGGAGGCGGGTGGCAAACCAGGCTGGGCTTAGTTGCCGTGTGTGCTGGGAACACCAACGCCAACCCAAGTGGCGATCAGAAGGAGAAATCTGTGCAGGTTGTCACAGCTGATGACAGCATCCTGAGAGGAGGCTGGAGATGTTCATCAAAAATAATATAATAAAGTACGTAAAGTTTTTACAGTCTTAACACGATGTGTTTTCTCTACTACATGAAATAAAAAATTGGAAAACAGAACATTCTTTCAACTGTCTTTTCAAAATGCCTTTTATTACTTGCTAAGACCCTGAAAGTACTTGAGAATGACCAAGGAGGAGTGGGAATCAATGATGCGGCATTTCATGGTTGCGAGGAAGTGAGGGCACCTGGAAGACGAAGAGGGTTGACTCCCTTGGGCTTCTAAGAGTGCCTCGTGGTGGGGCAGGAGCTCCGCGGGAGCAGTCTGCCCACGGTGAAGATGAGGGGTGCACAGCGTCTGCATCTAGCCCTGCGTGCTTTTCCCGGCAGCCCTGCCTTGGCCAGTCCTGAGGCCAGACGGGCTGCCCTCCTGGTGCGTGCTTCCTACCATTTCCCGGCTGGGCCCTTTCGATCGGATTGCGCACTCTATCTGTGTCTCTGTCTGTCTGTCTGTCTGTCTGTCTGTCTGTCTGTCCTCAACCTCCTCTAAGGACATCATTTTCAGCATGCCATGTATTGAGACACAGACATTAGTAACAGTGCAAAAGAAACGTAGGTAACATAGTGAAAATTCCTCTTACCGAGCCATGGGTATTGGAGGAGGAGCCCACGCACCAAGCTGGCCTTTGGTATCAGCACCGGAATGGAAGCCAATGGCAGAGGCCGTCTTCCTTTATGGAAGACCGTCTATTTCCTCTAGGCTTGTGTAGTGAAGACGGTGTATCTCGGTGGCTTCCCGCCCTCTTCCTGACTCCATCTGCACCAAGTCCATTTCCAGCGGAGGCATAACAGTTTTCTCCTTGAGACCCTGGGTCAGCAAGCAAGCGCAGCAGTAAAGCTCAAGGGCACGGATTCCTCTGGGGCCACTGGCTTCTCATGCGCGAGGCAGTCTGTGTCACGGTGCTTATTTTGAGAGAAAAATTAAATTTCTACCAAGATGGCCAATTGAATAGTGATTGTAACTTAAAGGAATAGGGCTTTTGGTGATTGTTCCCTAGATGACTTGGCCCAGGTAAAGTGCAGGAGGCTAAGTCTGATGCAAGGTAACTTTAAAATGCTGATTGTCTCCGGGCTGTCTCCACTGTGTCCCCGGCTACCACTTGGCAGCAGTCCTTGCAGACGCTCCCTTTTGTCCATGAGTGTGCTCTGAATTTTTGAGGAGCATTTGATACCCAGCAAGGTCATTTTGATTTTTTTCCTGTAATTCCCCTGGCAAGTGCCCAGCCGTCACACAGCTCCTGAACAGACGTGTGTCTCTGCGGTCCTTGATTCAATAGCAGTTAACTCAGCACCTTTCAGCAGCTTTAATTCACGTTCCAAAGGTTAACAGGTGAAGGAAAGGGTTCACAAAGGGTCTAAATCATGTTTCTATTTTTCCAGATGGATAACTTCAACAGAAGATCACGACTCTGTTGTGTGTAAGAGCACTTAAATGCCACCTTTGTTTCTCAACACATCTGGACTACTACTTTTTTTTTTTTCTTTTTTTGCTTCAGTATTTTCAAAGGGAAGGGAGAAGGCTACATGTGTTTAAAAGGGGTTTCTCAAGAAAATATGTGAACTATCGTCCCAAGTCATACTCCAGCTGAGGGACTTTGCCGCATATATTGTTTTCTCATTTACATGCTTATTTAATAGCAAGCACAAATGAATAAGCTAGCATTGTGCACATGATCCCTTACTCGCATTTTCTCTTTATTATGGTGAAAAGAGATTGACCAGGGCAGCAGGGCCTCCTCTCCTTGGCCTGGAAAGATCCACAGGATGAACGCGGGTTGAACTGATGAGTTTGCGAGTGTGCTGCTGTCTACGTGGGTAATAAGTGCAGGTCAGTGACTAGCCTGGGTCACCACTCTGTGCAACAGAGAGGCGGAATATTAAATAGAAAAGACAAGGGGAGAGAGGGCGGGATTCACTGCTTGCCCACTTGTCCTTCGAGAATGAGACTCACAGCTCCCTCGTAGCCTAAAGGAAGCCCTGCAACGGAGACCCACACTGGTTCCCCATAAGTGGTAAATTGTGTTTCTCTGAAAGGAACTCAAAGGAAGCCTAAGAGGGGCTCGTTTCCGCCTTTCCAAGGCCCAGAGCTGGCCCAAGCCCAAGGTCCAAGTCAGTTCTGCCTGTGTCGCTCTTCTCAGCCCGTGTCAGTCAGTTGCTTCCTTGTTGATCCTGAGTCCCTATGTTGGTCTCCTCCTCCATTGCTGATCAGATCCTGAACCATGAAGTAGGGTTTATTTGGACTCATATTTTCAGTCTATGGTCTGCTGGCTGCAAGGCAAGAAAGCCAAGGGAGAAGGCTGTGGCTGAGGACAGCTGCTCCTGTCCTTGCAGCTGGGAAGCAGGAAGGGCAGGGAGGAGCTGGAGAGGGAGGAGCCCCTCTAGGGCATGCTCCCTGGGGCCAGCTCCTTTGTGCAGATCCCACCTCCTCACTGCACGCTGGTTCTGAGGGGCACAGCTCTCTGAGAGACAAGCCTGCTCCAAGCCCAGTCTTTGAACACAGGAGGCCTTTGAGGGCCATCTTGGGTCTAAACCTAGCAAACTCCCAGTTTTCCCATTTGACAGAGAGTTGCAGTCATCTGAGAAATGCATCCTGCAGTACAAGGAAGTCAGCCAGAGCCCAGGAATCTTAATTTAGGAGGTTAGAGCTTGCAAGTTACTCTGTAGAAGTGTTCTGCCTTGGAGAAGGGGTGGGAATTCTTTGAGGACATTAGTAACCAGGCCTGCATAGTTTTAGCTAATAGCTGTAACAGTCAAAGATAGTGCTTAGAAGTGAGCGGAAGGTAGATATAATTATTATAGGATATATAAGATGTATAGTTAGAAAGGAAACTTTCAAAATATTCCATATTATATATTTTAATGAATTCCTTTATAAGTCTAGTTTAAGACAAAGGAAAAGGCAGGTTGTTCTTAGAAGGGGAACCATTTTCTAGGGTTTATTGACCTTTTACTTGGGTAAGTTGAGTTTCACAGGAAGAGGGAGGAAGCAGGCCATGCTGGACTAAGACACTACAAGACTAGGTGGCAACCGCTGTAGGCCTCACGCTACAGACTGGCCATCCACCACCTCACATCACCACAAGCAACCAGCCAATGATTTTAGTGTCTGGGAGACAAAGAGCCTTTGAATTGGGGCAAGGGCAGAGTCCAAGCATCTGGAGGGACCCAAATGCCATACTGATGTCCTGGGGCTGGGGTGTCTGGCATCTCCATGACACCTTCCCTTGCTCCCCTTCAGAGCACTGAATCCAATCTACTGATGTCATCCGTACCTTCCTCCCAGTACCCACAGAGATGTGTTCCGAGTCTGGAGAGATTTGGGCAGAGATGCCCTAGGAGGGGGGCACAGCTGTGAGGGCAGGGGCATCACTGGGAGACTCAGCCACTAGGCTATGTTTTCAGTTTTGTCCATCTTCCACCCAGCCAGCCAGCAAATGGTCACTGGGCACTTGCTACAAATCTCTTCCCTGTTTTCATGTTCTCTAAAGAATGCAAAATAAGGCACCATGTAGATGTAGCAAGAATGCGTGTCATCCTTGGTCCTGCAAGTCGCTTGTACCCCTCCAGCCAAGTCTGAATTTGTTGAGAGGCCAGCAATGCAAAGCTGTGGGTGCGGGCCATGTGCAGGGCTCTGTCCCCTCACAGCAAGGGTATGCAGTGCGTAGAATGCTACCAGCTCCTTCTTGTCCAGCTGGCCAACTCCTGTCCTTCAACACTCAGCTCAGGGGCAGCCTGGTTGGGGTAGTTGTCAAGATTTGTGCTCAGTGAGTCCCTGGATGCTATAGCCGCTACACCTCTCCCACCAGCCAGCAGGTTCTGGTCACAGGCTCGTTACTGTTCACAGGTGGCTTCCTCACTCAGCTGTCAGACTCGTTTTTGATTGGATCGCATCAGTCACATCATCTTTTTTATTTCTGTAAGTAGTGAGAGTGTGTTGTCCACACGTTTGCTGAGATACGAGAGTGCTCTAAGAGCAAGGGGCAGCAAGTAACAACTCTTTGTTTCCTCCCTGTTCAGCAAACAAGGGCCAGTCAGGGTTTCTGAGCATCCCCAAAATATGCTAGAGGGTGAGATTACTTGGCTTAGGCAAAACTCAAACATGGGTCCTATGATAACAGACTTGCGGCGGGATGTCTGTGGGTCATAGGTGTCCCTGGGGTAAAGGGCTGTGACTTCGGGAATGGAAAGTCAGGTTGGGTGGTAGCCATGAAAATGTCAGGGCCATTAGAGCTACGGCAGAGCCAGGCAGGGACAGGGCTCAGGGTAAAGGGGGAGAGGAGGGTTCCAGAGGTGGCAGCCTAATAAAGCCTCGTCCCCAAAGGGGGATGTACTTTGCTGATTGTAATTGCACTACAGGAGTCTGGGAATGATAAGCCAGCCTGCAGCCAAATGGAAATAATTGCTGAGTGAAGGAGGCAGAAATAAGGGAAGAGAAGCCCCACGCAGGCAGCCCTGCAAAGAGAACAAGCCCCAAATTGAACTCTTTGAAGGTCTCCATCAATTTGCCTCGATACTGAATACATCTATCTCTGGCTTTTAGGAGCGAGCCCCAAGGGCAAGGAAATGGAAAGTGACAGCAGGAGAGCGGGCCACTTTCATTGAATGTCACACGTGAGAATGATTTAGGAACCAGATTCTGTTACAAATGCCCACGTCCCTTCCAGGGCCTCCTTGTGCTGCTCACATTTCAAGAGGCTTTATTATCTCTCCGTCTCTGGAAAGCTGCTTTATGTGGGAGAATTTATGGAGAAGCAGGAAAGACAGATGGTGGAGGGGGCCTGTCAGGTCAGACGCCTTACAAATTGTTGTGAGTATGGAACAATAGGCTGCAATAAAGACTGTTTTGAGTGTCACAGAGGCCACTGTGGCATCAGTGTCCCAGTGTGAGGTCTTAGGGTGACTGTTTACAGAATGATTGTGTCTCAGATCTGTAGACGTCACAGGCAGCCACGGCCAAGGAGCCTGGCCACAAGCGTGGCTCCAAGGTGGTCCTCCCGGCATCTTGCCAACTTTCCATCCTATGTGCATTCAGCAAATAAGCTATGTGAGTCCATTTGTAATAAAGTCTGTTTGTTCTGATCTGTTGTATATTGGTTATGCGAGCTTAAACAAGTATTATGGACACAGAAAACTGAACTATTGGAAATGGTCTATGGACACAAAAATATATCTGAAAGTGGTTTTGAAAATCATGAAGTTCCCAGCATGCACTCTGGGGGAGAATATCAGTTGTTTTCCTTGTGATCAGGGGGCTGGTGGGGATCCTGGGCTCCCTGCTGAGGCCCAGCGCTGCAAGAAAAGATCAGACGGGTTGGTTTCCACTGAGCTCATAGAACTTTCATGGCCTTGTGAAGCAAAAGATTAAATCAAATCACTGTAAACCTGGGACCATCAATGCGCACGTGTTATTTCTTATGGACTACAGGGGTCTTTTGTTCAGACTCTGGTTGGAAGCAAGGCAAAGGTCAATCTATGAGAAAGAGGAAGGGTGGGGTGTTGCTCCTTGCCCAGCATGCATAGGTCTTGAGTCCGTCCTCCGTTAGACCCCAAAGGAAAGAAAGCTTCAATTCTTTCCCCCTTGCATGCTTACATTCTGTTTAGTATTGAAGATACTATTCTGCAGAGAATGATCAGCTTTTACCTCCACCGGATATGGCGACTGAATTGTAAGTATATTTCCTTTTTGTTTAATCTTGGTCTATAATTTTTAAAAAATCAGTAAAAGAGAAAAAACTATTCCTGGAGTCCTGAAACTATGCTGTGTCACTGGTGTCTAAAGCACTTTGGGGAACCAGGGAGATAGCTTGGTTGTCTAAGTGCCCACCGGGCCAGCATAGGGACCGGGGTTCTATCTTTGGCACCACATGCGATGATGGCCCTGCACCAAGCCAGCCACTGAAACCGGGCGGGATGGTGCACATCTGTAATCCCAGCATTGGGGAGGCTGAGACAGAAGGATCACTGTGAGTCTGAGCTGTGTAGCAAGACCTTGTACTATAGGAAGAAAGCAAGCAAGCACACATGCACTTTGGCATCTGTCCTGTTTTTTTGTGTCCTGTATGTGGATTTCATGTGCATGATGGGAAAGAGTAAAAATGTGGTCCTAAGTAGTAAGTTCATCCTGGTGACTTCTCTGGCTTGCATAAGTTGTCCCTGTCCATAAGGAACAAGAACACACTGCTTTAATAAGGCACCAAAGAGCCAAGGCTGGGGCATGGCAGGTCTAGGGCAAGCAGCATCCAGTGGGCCGCAGCTGGAAGTGCGCATTTCACAAGGAAACTGGGATGCAAGCTGCCGTCGGTGCAGTGGTTTCAGACTTCAGGTCAGGGCTGACATGTGTCCTCCCACCGTGTCCTAATCTTAACTGAGTGCTGATTGAAAACAGCCACGTAAGCCAGCAATGGTAGCACCTATAGGAGAAAAACCAACAGCAGCAGGTTTTAATTTTGAATCCCCAAACAAGCTCCTGGATGTTCATCTCATGCAAAATTAGAAGCTAGTTAAATGTTTTTGAAGAGAAGCATTCACTCTATTGTCCTTCTGCACCCTTTGGTGTGTAGCAAGCTCCAGGAAGGAGAAGAGAAAAGGACAGAAGAAGAGAAAGGAAGGGAAAGGGAGTGGAGTGGAGGAGAGTGGAAGGGAGAGGAGAGGAGAAAGGAGGAGAAAAGAGGAAAAAAAGAAGAGAGAGAAGAGAAGAGAAGAAAGAGAAGGGAAGAGAAGAGGAAGAGGAAGAGGAAAAGAAACAGGGGTAGAGGTAGCATTTCTCCTCAGCTGCCTACTTCTGGTATTTTCTGTACTTTTCTTTCTTCTTTATAATTTTTTTTCCCCTAGAGGCCAAGATGAATAGACTGGATATGTGGCATGTGTATACTTATGAGCATGATTGTGTACACTATACATATATGATATTAGTCTATTAAGATGTCTAGATAGGAAGGCTGAGAGAGCTTAGTGATCCAAACGCCTGCTTAGGCAAGCACAAGGACTGGAGTTCAATCCCCAGCACCACATGCTGTGTCGGCTCCACCATCAGGTGTGATAAGCTGGCCACCGAGTCTGGGTGTGGTGGTGCATGCCTCTAATTCCATCACTGGGGAGGCTGAGACAGGAGGATCACTATGAATTCAAGCTGCTTAGTGAGACCCTGTACCACGTACATTAAAAAACAAAGTAACAAACCACAAACTAGATTCTGTGCTTTAAATCTATGAGCAATCTGGCCATTGCCATCAGTGCCACCTGGGTGAAGGGAGGGTTTTTATCCAGCGAGCATGGAGAGGAAGGGTTACCACAAACAGCTTCTACTCCCCAGGCTGGCCCTGGCTGGCCCAGAATGTGGGGAACCTTCAAGGGCCCTGAGCACTGGGAACACGTGAAGTGAAGCCCCTTCTTGTCCTTTCCCAGGTAAAAAGGGACAGCCCTTGGTGATACGCATCAAACCAAATGAAATGCATCCTCTATGAACCTCGCTCTCTGCTGGTGATGCTGGCAGGGGAGAGATGGGGTGGATCTTAGAATTAGCAGGTAAAAACAAGCAGTTATCTAAGGATCTTGCTTTAGTACACTTAGAAAGTCAATATAGACACTTCTATTTGGTGAGAATCTAATTAGACTTTGCATAGAAAATCAGCCTCAACTCAAAAGGATGGGCTACACTCTTAGAATATATCCAAGGGAAGATCATACTATGCAGATTCCAAATAGAACTAAGAGGCACTGTATTTTCCTCTGCAGAAAATGCACTCTGATGGAGATTTTTCAATTGAGTTATTTTTAGTTGCATGAGACACGAAGACTTCGTAATCCTCGTAAAGATGTCAGCAGGCTGCAGCCTTCCCCAGGCACCTACGGGGAAGATTCACTGGATTAATGACAGAGTATCTGCATATGGGGACCGTCATGCATCTTCTGTGAGTTATCATGAAATATGAGTTATCAGTGCAGAAGAAAATATTTTTATCAGTATGTGGCATTGACCCCAGGCAGCTGAAATGTAGAAAGGAGAGCCCGCGGGATCTCTGCACTTGCTTCTTCTGTTCAGGCCAACCCCAGGGTTACAGTTTGATGCTGGCATTGGTGGTGGGACAGCCCTGGGATGCTTTAGCTCACGTTTCCAGGCTGGGAGCCCTCTGGCTATGGAAGCTCTGCAAGCAAACCAGGAAATGGAAGGTTTTTGAAGACTTCTGTGGTGCTGCGCCATGGGCCAAGTGAGCGGGGTGTGGAGACCCGAGGAGACCATCCAGGAGGGGGCGCTGTGCGAAGCTCCCACGCAGCCTGCCGGGACCGTCCGGCCATCCGCGCCGCGTGCTCCTGCTCCTGCGGCAGGAGCTGCACTCTTGTGTGGAATTCTGGGGGCCTCGCAGGGTGATGTTGGCTGCGGCTGACCCTGATCCCAAGAGGAGCAGCGTTGGGTCACTGAGGCTGCACCTTAGGCCTGTCTGCTCCCTGCAGCAGAAAGCACTGGGCAGGACTGGATGGCAGGTCCCTCATGTAGGGACCCTGGGCCATCACGTCAGGAGCAGAGGAGTACAGTGTAGAGGAAACGGGCTTAGGGACAGATGAGGGGGACAGTACTCCTAACATGTGTTGCAGGGAGCCCTCCCATCCCGAGTCTCATCTTCCTGAGGGCTCTCCCTACCTTCAGCCTCTATGTGGGGCGGGAAGGACTCAGGCATAGTCCTGGCATCCTGGCATCTGGAAGGGGATCAGACAATATGTTAATAACTGAGTGACTATTTGATAACATTTGTCAGAGTGGGCCAGGTGGAGTGAGGTGGAACCCTGCAGAGTAGCGAGTGTAGGAAACGGGCGCTCAGATCCCAGCGCACAGGGAGGAGGTTCTGATCACTGATGAGGAGGTTGGAAAGGGTGAGGTGCAAACAGGCTGGCCTTGGATCTGGGGAGCAGACTGCAGGCTTCCACTGCCCCCAGAGCCCCAGAGGCTCTGGTCTGTGCGTCCCAGGCCTTTGCTCCCCGCTGCACAGGCAGTGCCGGCTGGGGCTGCCTGCTGCACTCTAGGCCCTTGGGGCTCCTAGCTGACCTGCTCGGCTTCACAGCACAGCACCATGAATGAATGGTGCTGGGAGGCCTGAAGAGGCGGGGAAGAGGAAGAGGGCAGCCCAGGAAAGGGTGCTCAGTGCTCTGAGGTAGCTCCACTCTGCTCCTCTACACCTGCTGCCCGTGGTCTGAGAATAACCTTTGGCTGTCGCTGTCACCCTGCCAGTGTCCCCACTGCTCTCAACACCAGGACACCACACACTTCAGCAAACTGGACAGGTGAGACTTGGTGGAGGCCATGTAGGAAGGCATGGGCAGCGACAGCTGTAGCCAGGTGTGCAGAGGGCTGATGGGTCCCAGTTAGAAGTTGGTGACAACTAAGGGTGTCCCTTAGCACGAGTAGGTGAGGCCCCTTTGTGATGGTGATAGTTGGTGACACCCTTTGCAACCCATTAATGACTTTGCTTCGCTTTGCTTTACTTTATCTGGGAGACCACGGAATGGCCCCGCGAATACATAAATCGTAAAGGATCTTCGAGTTGGGCAGCAGGGACGTATCGCATCCTGCCTCAGCCTCCCCTGCTTGGCTCCGTATTGCAAAGGCCTGAGGTAAGAGAGCACTTTTGACAGCCCAGCCCGACTGTGAGAAAACGGTGTCACTTCAGAAGCCGGCCCTAGGTGGCGCGCTGAGACAAGTTTTGCTTGGTTTTCAGTTCTTGCCAATGCAGGAAAGTTCTTTGCTTAACATAAAGCAATGCTTCACATTTCTGTGTGTACTTGAACTTTTTCCCCAGTGGAGAATCAAATGGCCAACTTTTAGAGGAGAGGCTCTGTGTAGATGACCACTCTTCTGGTTCCCAGGGTAAAAGGATGGGCAGGATATTAGCTTTGTTGGTCCCTGTGCAGTTCGCCAGTTTTCCCCGCAACCTCCGCCTCTGCATCTATGCATCGCAGGTGACAGTGTCACACCTCCGGCCACGTTGGAGGGAGTAAGTGAGGAAACCTCTCGCAGACCTTGAGCAGTGCGCAGTACCTCGGCGCTCATGAAATTGCGGTCTGCTTTGGAGGGGTTTTGCAAGTGTTCAGAGCCCAAAGCTCAGAACTGCACATTTCTGAAGTAATTCTCATCCGCAAGGTGGTCCTCGGTAGTGACTTAGCTTCTGTTGGTCTCAGTTTCTTTAAAATTTCCGTTTTGCTGAGAGGTGTAGATGGGGGATGGTCACCGAGCCAAGTGCGGGCAGAGTAGCGGATATTTTAGTTGTCCCCATACGAAAGGCTGCAGGTTCCCAAAGAGATACGAGGGCTGCCCGCGTCCGCGCAGTTCCATCCATGGCTAAAGGGGCTCTTCTTAATGAAGTAAATGACACACTGTGGTCTCCTGCATGGAATGATTTCCCTTATGATTCTTAGAGAGGGACTTGATCCTCTATCTGTCCGTTTGCCTGAGCAGCTAAAGATCCTTCTGCCTGGCTTGCTTTTCCTGATGGGTCTGATTAAAGTTGGAGCCAGGATCTATCAACTGCTCCTCTGGGCTAGCGAATGCAGCTCCAGGAGCTAAAAGCACGCCCCTTTAGAGGAGGAAAGTTCATCCCGTTATCACACTGGGAACACTGGGTTCTTCTCCAGTCTATTTTGTGCTTTTATCCTAAGATTCCCCAGGGAAAGCCAAGCATCATGTATTATGCTGGCAGATGAAGAAACTCATCAAACTACTGATCTTCCTTTTCGTGGACACCCGCGTTCCCACACGTGGAGAATTCTTCAGCATTCTCAAAAGACTCTCTAGAGTAGGAGAAATGGGGTCGCCAGCACTGTATGGCTATGGCAGGCTTCTAGGCCACCCTTTACCGGTCCTTAGTCCTCTCTTAGGGTGCAGAAGCTGTGCGGGACAGGCAGAAGTGTTTCTCTCACACGGACAGAGGAAGATGGTGACCCAACCTACCTCCTCCTGATCATTCCCGAGTCTCTCAGAACTGTCCTGACCAGGGATCCAAGGTCAGCCTGCGCCATCCTCTCTCATCTTCCTGATGGGGTCAGGGTCAGAGTCAGGGTCAGGCTTAGCACCTTTTCTCTGCCGTGCAATAAAGTGGTTTGAAATTTCAGCTAACGGTTGTGATCACCGAAGAAGGAAGTATTAGTCAGAAATAGCTGCATTTCTTATCTTGTAAAGAGCATGCAAATGTAAATGGGAATAGAAATTCAACCATTTGAAATATGAGAAATTTATTTGGAAAAAAATTCTATCAAGGGGTCCTATGAATGTAGCTGTTTGTGGGAACCAGAAGCCTATTTCTGTGCTTACCTCTGTGGTGTCACTCATTGCCATGCTTGTGTCTTGATTTGAGATCAATTGCTTGGGCCTGAGAGATAGCTCGGCTGACTAAGTACCTGCTTAGACAAGCTCAGGGACCAAGGTTTGATCCCTGGCATGACGTACTTCAGCAGCCCCACCACTGGGCATGGTGAGCTGGCCACCGGGACTGGGCATAGCAGCACACACCTGTAATCCCAGTGCTGAGGAGGCTGAAAACAGGCTTACCACAAGTCTGATCTGTTTAGAGAGATCTTATGCCAAATACATAGAAAGAAGGAAAGAAAGAAAGAAAGAAAGAAAGAAAGAAAGAAAGAAAGAAA
>NDGN011537205.1:2038-17056 GCA_002564285.1 Tympanoctomys barrerae | reverse complement strand
CTGTCATCAGGTTTTCTGGTTCATTTGGTTTGGGCAGGCATTCTTGGCAGGCTTTATTAAAATTTTAACTTCTCTTTCAGTTTATCTCCTCATACCTTATATACAGAATTATTGATTTCCCCATTGTATTGGTCAGGTTTCTGTTACTGTGGCAAACTATTGAAGATAATTAGCAGACAAAGAGGAAGGGTTTGCTTGTGGCTCCCATTTTCAGGGCTTCAGGCCAGGCCTGCTCAGCTCCATTAGTTTTGGCCTGTGGTGAGGAGAGTACGAAGTTAAGGAGTGCAGTGTGAAATAAAGCTGCTTCTTCCATCACGGTGACTGGGAAAGAAGGCACTGGGTGAAGAGAAAATAGGCCAAGGCCCAAAACCCCATTTAGCTCAAGCTTACTCCACTGACGACCCAACTTCCGGTTAAAGCCACCTTCCCATGGCTCCAAGGGCTAGCAAGCAGGCACTCATCACACGGGCCTCTGGAAAGGTCACTTATGACCTAAACTGCGACTCCCATGCTCCTTCAACAGTGATAATGACCAGCTTTTCATATTGTTCAGATAACATTTCCACCAGATGGAAGAAAACTAATCTCTTAACTGTGGTTTGATTTCAAAATTTTTGTTAGTAATGTTTACTTTCTTATACATATTCAGGATTTATATTTCCTTTGTAAATTTGTGAATTACCCGCTTATACCTTTTTCTCATTTTACCATTGGATTATTGGTCTTCTCGTCATTGATTTGTGAACACTGGGATTGCTACTGTGAGGGGAAAAGTCTTCTGACAGGTATCTGTGGCTCATAGGAAAGCTGTGGCACATATACTGAACCACCAACCTCACTATGCTTTTTTATTTTAAATAATCTTTTTTGAGTTGATTCCAGAGAGCTATAAATCTCTAATAATTTTAATGTTTCATTATGATATATTTCTTATTTCTTACTTAATCTGCTTGTTTAAAGTTTTCAGTAAAGTGTGTATATTCATGCCAGTAAAAGCTTTCCTAATATTTCAATGCAATGCTAAATTTTTCTATACATATATAAAACTCACAATATTTTTCTAATATTTATTCAAAGTACATTATAAAAAAGTAAGCATATATACTTAGACTTGCCTCTTTTCATTATTTAGGTAATTAATAATTGCCAATATGTTAAAATAAACATATATCAGAGACATTTCTTGTGTTTAAAAATATTCTCTAAGTGACTTTTTAAGTGAATGATACAATTCGAGTTCATGTGTTATAATTTAAGAATTTGCCTACTATGAATAGTCTTTTTTTTCTAACAATATAAATAAAACTGCAATAAGCATCCTATATGTAAAGATTTATGTCCAGTACTGATTCTTTCCTTAGGACAAGTTCCCAGAAAGATTTTACTAGGAAAAAATGTGTAAATCTTTCAAGACTTACTAGGTACACTTGCCAAATTTCCTTCCAGAAATGCTGTAAATTTACATTCCTATTAGCAGAATATGAAGATTCTTGCTTTGTTTCACCTTTGCAAACATAGTTTTTTTTCTCCTTAACTATTTCTTTAACTTTTATAAAATCTAATGGGTGAAAATATTTTTCTCATAGGTGATTTCGTCGATACTTGGCATTGCTTTCATTTTTAGCTAGATTAGTCATTCCTTCATATGTCTATTGACTATTTACCTTTTTTTCTTTTCCCTTTCTTTTGAAATGGGTTTTCACTGTGTAGCTCAGACTGGCCTGGAACTTATGGTGATGCCCCCAGTTCAGTTTCCTGAGCACTGGGATTATAGGAGTAACCATGCCTGGCTTAATAATTTCCATTCCTTTTTTGAAATGCTTAAACATGTTCTTGGCTCTTTTTCCTTGCTTTTGTTGTTGGTTAGTTATTCCCAAAGATCCTACTATCCCAAAAATTCATACAAAGTTATTTTTCTCTCACTCTTTTATATGTTTGTTTCTTTACATTTAAGCCTTTCTATGAGGGGTTGGAATTTTGACAGGTATCTAGGGTGAAGAGAAGAGAGATAGTCTTGCCCAGGCAAGAGCATAAATAGCCATATGTGGGAATATGCAAGGTATTTGGGGACAAAAATTATAATTGCATATAGAGGTGACACCTAGTATTCAGAAAGGAGAAGAATAGAATAGAAATTCACAGGCTTTTAGAACTAAAGGAAGATGTCCTTAGATCTTTCCAGCAAGCTTCAGACCTACATATTCAACCACACGTCTATTACACACATATGGGCTGCCTCATAGCAGGCTCCTGTTAGCCATCACTCGTATTCATGGTGATGTCACACCATACGCATATCTATACTTTTTTTGACATAGAAACAGCAGAACCATCTTAATGTGTTTATATAAATAGATCTGTATAATTATCAGTAAACATCATAAGCACACATGACTTTAAAAGAACAGTTCTGTTTATTCAAATTGAAGTTAGGTTTTATTACAATATAAAACTCAGGGTCGGACGGAATGAGGGCATGCGATGGAGGCAGGCTGGAGCTGTGTGTGCTCTCCTGCCAGAAGAATATGAGAAAGCAGAGCAACTCTGTTAAGGCGAAGCGCCGAGATGACGGGCTTTCTGCTGCTGCCCGCAAGCCGAGGGACGAGGAGATCATACAGCAGAAGCAGAAAAGGGCGAACGAGAAGGAGGAGCCCAGATAGCTTTGTGGCTTCGTGTCCAACCCTCTTGCCCTTCACCGGAGTGCCTGGAGGCAGTTCCACCCTGCTCAGGCTCGTGTTTGTGTTCCGTCCTGTCAAGTCCCTACACTGATGGCTTTCCCTTTGCCCTGAGTCTGCAGCGGGTCCCTTTTGTGCTTCCTTCCGCTCAGGTAGCCTCTCTCCCCCTGGGCCACTCCTGGGGGTGAGGATGTCACCCTTTCCCAGTGTTTTTTATTCCTGTGGGGCAAACCCCAAAGTATTAAAAATAGCTTTGTAATTTAAAAAAACAAGACAAAACAAAACCAAAGCTCAGTAAGTTAGGCTATATTCTAAAGAATATAATAATGGTGGAGTGAGAGCCATTATATTTAATGTATCTATGCATTACATATCTGTGCATTATTACCTATCCATATGTGAGGCAGACAGTGTTACATATCTATTGCTTTGTTTTTTTGTAGATGCTTTACAATATGTTTTTAAAATTTATTTTCAGCAGAAAAGTATAAAAAATGAGGTATAAAAGTAAACCCATATTAATATGCTGAGCTGTAAAGGGCTCAAGTCAACAATTTTTGACATTGCTAGTCCTACAGATAACCCACTATTATCATGGACTACTGGACTATATTGGAATAGTTTGCTGAATTCATGCACCTACAATATTTAGATGGCAATGGAATACCCATCTCTGAGAAAACTAGACAAAAAAAAGGATACAAATGAAAGACCATTTTGTATCTATATATTCAAAATAGTTAGTTTAGATATACAGCTACTTTTTCTTAATTCAATGAGAAGAAAGATTTGTACTAATAGTGTTTGGACAAGATATTACGTCTGCATCTTGTACTATGAATAGTCACTACGAAGACAATAATATGCAATGTATTATTTATTGAAACTGTCCTATTAGTTTTGAAACTGTCTCATTGCTATTTCTCAAAAAATTAAAAAAATTAATTTATTTTAAAAAATAAAAGCAAAGCAAAAATAATATGCTGCACTTCTATTCAAGCTGATCACACCCAAAAAACTGTCATCATCATCTCAAAACCTCATCATTCCCAAATGTATTTTTCCTGGATCCTTAACAATGCTCTTTAACTGTTGCCTCAGTCTATTGTTTTCCATAGATAGTATTTCACAGAAGAAGTACAACTGTTATACAAATTCATAAAGAAATACTCAGTATCGCTCCCCATTAGAGAAAGGAAAATTAAAACAACACTGAGATTTCATCTCACCCAGAAAGTATGACTATGACCAAAAAAAAATCAAATTATAACAAATGCTTGCAAAGCTATATTGCTATATATGACCTGGTACAACCACTATGGAAATGAGTGTGAAGATTCCTCAAAAAACTAAAACTAGAAATTCCATTTGACTCAGCTATTCCCCTTCTAAGTATCTTCTTAAAAGAGTTAAAGATATCATATTACAGTGGTACATGCACACCGATATTTACAGCAGCACAATTCATAAGAGCTAAATCTTGGAAGCTGACTGTGTGTCCATCAACAGACAAGTGGATAACGACGTTGGCATTTACATGCAATGGAGTACTAGTCTGCCATAGAGAAACTTTCTTGGGTCATTTGTAGGCAAATGGATGCACCTTGAGACAAAAATAAGTGAAGTAAATCAGATACACAAGTTTAAATATTGTGAAGTTTCCCTTCTATGAGAAACTCAATTTATAAATAAAGAACAAAACAAAAGACAGAGAATAGGAAGTAGGAAGACAGGTCTTTCTCAAGTGGGCAGGGATCAAGTGGTAGGAATGGTGGGGAAGGCAGGGGATGAAAAAGGAATTGAGACGTCGTTATACATACACGTTCCGTTCCTTGTGTGTATCAGCCCCACACAAGGAATGGAAATATTATGTACTGCAATCATAGACGAATAAATACCAAAGCTTGTTGCTTTCCTGGGGTCCCTTCTCTGCCTTGGGCCCTGCTGTTCAGAGCAGGGTCCTCTCTGTTCTATTCCTTGGCTACTCCTGTGCATGTCCAGTGCCTACATGGTACCCACTTCTGCTCACGGCCATTGTCTGAGAGTTTTTTCCTTTTCCTGCTTAGATGTAAGGCAACAGTTTTTTTACTCACTCTCCTGGCTTCAGTATTACTCTTTTCAAATCAGTTTTCTCAAGCAGCTGTGGTCAATTTCAATTATGGAAATCTGATTACTTTCTAAATTCTCTAGTCCTTTCCAGTTTTCCTTAGGATAAAATCTCCTAGATCTTTTTTTCCCCATGCAATATGAGAAAGTTTTTGTGTCCTTGGTTAATATTTCTTGTCGTCCTTACTCTATTTTACATGGTCTTCTTCGAGATGCCGCTACTAAAATGTAAATTCCATGATGCCAGGACTAGCTCCATTGGTCATACTATAGCCTAGCATGTGGCAAGATGGGTGCCACAGAGCACAGCCATAAATATTTGTTGACTGCATAAAATACACTGAATATTCTGTGCTACCTATAGCTACTAAGTCTTATTTTTGTTCTTTCTTCTTCTCTCTCTAGACCTCTACTCTTTTTTAGCTTTAGTGACTACTTTTGAACCTTTAGTCCTCAGCTTTGAGGTCACATTACTGTCTGATCACCTTCTTATCAGGCAGCATCTCTCTCTACTACCCCGTATTTTTTCTTTTTATAGCATTGACTGCCCTATGTCATAATCATCCACTGCTCAGTTTCCTTGACTAGATGGTAAAGTGTGTGAGGACAGGGTTTATGTCTTACTTATCTATCTATTTCCCATGATTTACCAATGTGTTTGGCTCATCATATATATTCAACACATATTTGTTTAAAATAAATTATAATATATAATCTTATATTATTATTTGTAAAACTATTAACATTTAGCACATCACACAAATGTCAAAAAATTGTTAAGCAGTACAGATTTTAAAGTATAATATAAACAAGTAATATTTCTAATACAAGTGGCTAAGATAACAAAGAATGATCAAGAGATAAACTTCAACTAACTTGAAAACTCTTTGACAGTACTGTCCACCTAAATTATTTTATAATATGACAAATCATGCAATCACTGTCTTCATTGTGTTGCTTTGTTTCTCCAATTTCCATTAAGACAAATAAATCAAATTGACTGTTTTGAGGGAGAGGAAATATAGTCTATCCAAGAAGTTCTTGAGTATTGAAAAGATATTTCCTCACTATTTGCATTCTATTGAAAATGGTTTTATGCATTTGGAGATTTGTTATTTCTACAATATAACTGAGGGCTTTTTTTAGGTCAGGATATCTGTTTTGGAAAACTATGGTGTTTCTCATTGGTGAAACTTGGTCCTCTTTAGTCAATCAATGAATCACATTTGTACAATCAACTTTATCTGCCTTGCATTGGTCAGTTAAACCTTTCCTCAGGAGGCAGAGAAACTTGAATAGGACACTTGCTTAACTATCTACCCAGACCTCATGGTAGCAGGTAATTGGAATACATAGCTCAACATAGCAATGGAATCAATGACAACAGAGATAAATGTGTTCTAACAATGGCCATTAACACATTCCCATAAAACTATAATCACTGATTTATTAATTTTTCCAAACATATAAATATTATAAAACAAGCATATGAGCTTACGCCTATATGTTCTTTGCTTTCTTGAAGTTGTTCATCAATAATTGGCATAGGCTAAAAACCTTAGCTTACCTTGAGCTTTATTATCCCAAATAATTTGCCTTGTATTATCAACAAAGGAGAATGCTTTCCCCAAAATATATTTCTTAATTGACAGTTTACTTATCTGAAAATCTAAATACTGCTTGTTTGTGGTTCTCCATTTGATTTAAGAAGAACTATTAGGGCATGGGATAGATACAAAGATTGATAGCATCCTTTAAAAATAATAATTGCAGTCATCAAAGCTAATATACATTGACAGGGGTAGTATATTAAAAGCCATTAGAAAAAACAGCTGTTTAGCTATAGGGAATTCACTCTTAGGCTGAATCCAAAGATATGTGTTGGTATTTATTCAGTAATCAATCACAGAAAGAAAAGAACTCGAATTTTAGTTGGAAGTTTTTATTTTTATCCATTTCCTTACTCCTGGTCTTTAAACCTGCTCCGAGGAGAGCTATACATGCCAGGCTAGTGCTCATCAAAAGCGAGCAATCACAGCTAAATCAGCATGCAAAATGCCACTCAACCTTGGGCCTTTTATTAAAATTTGCTGGGACTCAATTTGAGATAGCGATCATTCTTATTAAAAAGCAAAATGTAAGATAGTTTTTTTATATAAATCTCTGGATGGAATGGAATTGTTAATCAGCATAGGCTGATGTGATTTCTCTGTTGCAAATCCTGCCGAGGGCTCAGAAGTGGCACATTACCATAATTCGTAGGCTAGAGCTGGCAGCTTGAAAAAGACCTGCAAGAATCTTTAAAATGCTTAAGCAAAGCTGCAAGTCACAGCAAAACAACACAGTGAGAGCGCCTGCCGGTGTGTCTCCCGTTATATAAGGAAGTTCTGGCCTCTTTCTCATTACTGGCTTTTCTTGATGCGCTCCTTGTTTATGTTGTTGGGTGCTGTTTATAAACAACCTCTCAGCACAGCGCTTCTGTACTGGACGCACTGTAAAATTGGTCCATTTACCATGTTCTTGGCTCACCACAGAGGGTGCGTGAACAGCCTCGCATTTTTCTTTTAGGACAGAAAGTGGAGCCAATCAATTAACTATATGCACTTAACGCATTGTTTGTCTCCTCTACCATATCCTTCTTCCCTGTTGGACATCATTCTCCATAAGTTTTTTACTTAAAAAAAAGAGCACCTTCCAAAAGATATAGAACTCCTGTTGGATACACAATGGCCTGTTTATGTAATGCCTATTTTTCACCTTAAGAAAATATTGTTTGATTTGGGGACCAGGCCTAAAATTGAGTAAAGCCAGACACTTATATCATTTTTCCCCATGGAGGGAATATTACATTTGCTCTTTCACTGGAAAACGCATGGCACATCTACTAGCAGACGTGAGCATAAACCAAAAGACTGTGGCTGAGGGAGTGGTAGAAGGATTTACCATTGACAGAAACATCAACTTCTTAAAAAGTGATGGCATTGCAACTTAACTATGAAGGAAAACTCAAAGGAATCATGTGATCACGTACAAAGCAGTGCGGACACCTTTCTTACAAAGAGCCCAAATAATATGCTCACTGGGAAGTTAAATTGCTATCAAACCCATCTGCACAGGAGATGGGGTGTCTAAGGAAGAGAACTTCTTGTCCAGTGTTCTGGGATTGGGAGATGTCAGATGGATTCCAAGGGTATTTCCAAGTCTTTTGGAGTATGGTTTTGAACTCAGAGGTTTTCTTTTTTAATGAAAAACTAGGGCTGGTGAGATGGCTCAGTGGTTTAAAGCACCTACCTAGAGCAAGCTTAGCATAGCACAGGGACCCTGGTTCAATCCCCCAGCACCACATGCCAGTCAGCCCCGCCCACTGGTGGGCTGAGTTGGCCACACACACATACACACAGAGATAAATAAATAAAAATTAAAAAAAAAAAAGAAAAACTATAACAACATTTAAACTCTTAATCAGGAACCCATGATGAAAGTCAATAATAGAGTCAAGGTGTCCCAACTTTAATAGGAGATCGAAGGACGGCCCCTGGATATGTGACACTGTGGGCACTGAGAGGGGGTTGGTAGTGTCTACAGGGACATAGAGGCACATGACGCTGCATGAGCACATGTTTTTTAATGAATAACATTCTACTTTTTCTGTCCTGATGACCAGCTTGTTTCTCTGTAAATAGAAACCTCAGAACTCATTGAATATTTTACTAGATGTGCAGACTCCATTATTAGCCTTCCGTGTAGCAGGCGATTTAGAAAGTTCTGTGAGAAAATCTGAATTCCTTCACGTCTGAACAGACCTTGGTTACATGCATGAGACCCTCATCAACTAGTGGTCGGGAATTCCAGTGTGCACATTTGACCTTAACACCTTTGAAATGGGCACAAAATTAAGTAAGACCCAGAAGAAGGGACGTGAGACGCTTTCAAATTGCCTGTTTTTACCTGATGTCTCCTTTTTACATGCCTTCTGCATCCCTAATTCCAGAGACGTGGGAATGGTTTTCTAGTTTAAAAACGGCAATCAGATTAAACAGATTAGACGATGCATAAAGAAAAAAAAAAATCCAAAACCACATCACGAAGGCATTGTTTCTGAGCAGGGGCGGGGGGAGGCGGGCGCACAGGACCCCGCCAACCTCCTCTTCCCATTTCCTTCTTCAGAAGCCGCAGCGAAGGCTCGGCGTGGGCGTGCACAGCTGGACTTCACATTCCCATTTGCAGCGTCTGAAATGCTGGTAGTATTTGTCAGCCTGGAAGTGTCTTGAGGCTGCTTCTGAGAGATACAAGGAGGCAACTGATAAGGAGCGCATCAGAAGGGCAGTTAATTGCCTCCAGTCTCTCGGTGCCGGGAATATTTAAAATCTATGGGATTAAAGGCAGATTAAAAACTGTGGAAGCAGGGGCCCAATAGCGCTGAAAGATCACAATCAGCAAGGGTAATGGCAGAGAAAAAATGAATGTGGCAAATAAAATGACAGATAGGAAATTCAGATCCGCTTCTAATGCTCGAAGTTCCATCTTGTAAGCACAATTCATCTACGTGTAAATCATTTTTTGGCTTCAAGCTTATCAGCCAATCGGTGAATTAAAAATGCTCTTTCCTTGGAGGATTAAAGAGGTTGATTGAAGTCAGTGTGAAAACTGGCTAATAAGTCTGGAAATGTCAGGAGGGGGCTTCAGAGGAGCTCAGTGTACTTTTTTCCCCCTTCCCCTCTCTCTCCTTCAGTGCTGTGAAATAGGAAGTTTGCAAAGCTGTGGAGTTTTGCTACTTTGAGAAACGCTGCTGTGTTTCCTGTGTGTGACAAAGGTGTTAGGATGGAGTGTTTGGATTTGCAAGGTGATCTGCTCTGTTTATAATTAAGACACATAGGTAGGGAAATGTGGATGAAAATAATTGCCACTCGGCTCTCCAAAGGTGTTTAAGAAGGTGTTAGAAATCTGGGTTCTTTAATTAATCATCGATTATCCATTTTAAACTGTGACATATAGCATGTTGGATCTTGATACCATTAATTGAACTGGAAAAGTAGTACATACATATTTGGACTCCTGGGCAAAATGTATCATCTTTTCAATTGTTACAAAAAATACTAGAGGTAGAATAAGTGTTCTCCATAATAATAACTTTTCCCCTAAGGTATGATGGTTAATCTTGATCGTCAACTTGGTTAGCTCAAGAGAGACTCGGAAATTAGTGAAGCACGTTTCTGATGTGTTAGGCTGGGTCACAGGGGCTGTGGCCTTGGCTTCTATATTTAGTCCCTGACCCCTTTCTCCATGCCTTCCTTCTCTGCTTCCCAGATGGTGTGATGTTACTGCTTTCCTGCACCAAATCCTTCCACTGTGGTGTTCCCTTGGAGCCAGCCTTCCATGGACTGAAGCCCCCAAAACTGTAAGCACAAATATCTTTCTTTTCCAAAATTTTGTGTGACAGCTATGTTTTCCAAGCAACAAAAAGCAGACTAATACACAAGGCAGATGTTATGTTCAAATACGAGGCCATCTTCTATTTGATATACATATTTCTCTAAAAGATAGTATTGGTAAGAAGACTCCATACAAATTCCAGGCTTCCGTATAATTGTGGCAGAGCTGACTTTTTGGTAATGTGAAGGGGAGATTTGTTCAGGTGCCTAAAGATCTCCCTAACTGTAGACTCTGTAGTTCTTGTTGAACAAGAATATTTTCAGCAGTAACACCAAACCAAGAAAAATTACAGGACTCTGAGAAAAATGTCTTTGTTTTCTTATAGTTTCAAAATCCTCATTGTACTTGCAAGACTTGGTCCTTCGCTCTGGGCTAACCTTTACATCGTATGCTTCTTATGTCATTTCTAGAATTCTCTACCCACACTATGAAGTAGGTTTAGTAGTTTCCATTCTGTCGATGAGATAGCAGCAATTCTGGGAAGTTTGGTACCTTGCTGAAAGTGAACCAAGAAGCAAAGCAGATTTGAGGCCGGGTCTGCCTCTATTACCACGTTCCCTTCTTCTCACTAAGTCATAATATCCTCTTCCTCTTACAATTTTAGGAATAGGTGACACACAACACCACATACACAAATACACATGCTAACATGTTAAAATGGTTGTCAGATGTGGGAACTCCAGCGTGAACCCAAAGTGACAGGTACAGTGCTTGATTTGAAAAGTCCTGGAAAATGAATTAAGGTCCTGTGTAATTCAGCTTTCTGTCACTCTAACAAATACCTGAGATGATCAGTTTTGGAGTCTGTAAGCCTGGGATCTGTTGGCCCTGTTGCTTTTGGCATATGGTGGCACATCATGGTCGGAATGTGCAGCAGAGCAAAGCCACTCTTTATGGCGAGGAAACAAAGTACAGAAAGAAGAGGGTCCCAGTTCCTTCTGCCAACGTAAAGACCTCCCACTAGGCTGAGCTTCTTAAAGGTTAAACCAACTCCCAAAAGCACTGCCTTGGGAAATGAGTGTTTAATATGTGGGCCTTTAGGACACATTTAAGAGGCAAAGTATAGCAGACCCTTTCCAACTTTGACTTTTAGAATCCTATCATTAGGAATTTTCTGAGTGGTGCTGACATTTTACCTTAAACTGAACACTACTTTAAAAATGCTACTCTTGCTGGGCATGGTAGTACATGCTGGAATCCAGCACTGGGGAATCTGGGGTGTTTGTGTGTGTGTGTGTGTGTGTGTGTGGAAGAATCACCATGAGTCTGAGGCCAGTCTAGTTACATAGTAATTCAAGCCCAACCTGAACTAGTAGTAAGATCCTGTGCCAATAATGATAATGATGATAAAAAGCTACTCCAGGGGCCAGAGAGATAGCTCAGTGATCTAAGCAAGTGTAAGTACAAGAATCCAGTACCACATGTGCTGGCCCAGGTACTTTAATTGAATGTATTTGGTACAGGGTCTCATTACACAAGTCGGACTTGTAGTGATACTCCTTTCAGCCTCTCCAGCGCTGGGACTACAAGCATGCACCACCATGCCTGGTTTTGGTGGCTGGCTTAGCACAAAGCCTACACATGGTACTGAGGATGAAACCTGGGTCCTTGTCCTTGCTAAGCAGGTGCCTAAATCGCTGAGCTATCTCTCCAGCCCAATAAATAAACCTTAAAAAAAAAGCAGAAGAAGCTACTCCCTTGGGAAGTCAATATGGTCTGAGCCTAACATTTGACCCCATGCACATTTACAGCATGAGGGCAGCAGGCTGAAAAAAAGGTGATAGAACTGAGTCAAATAGGTGCTAGAATTGATAATGTCCCCATCATCTTTTTCTCAGCAAAGACTGGCATTAATGGATTTTACTCATGAATGTGGAGCCACTTGTACTTACCAGTCTTAATTAGGTGAGGTTACTTATATTTACTTTTCTTTCTGTGCTTTAATGTCCATAGAACCTATAAGAATTGGTAAACAGTCCATGGAGTACTTCTGACTTGAATATCCAGTTGTCTACAGTTAGGACTGGCTTGTGGGCTGCGTTTTCTCTGCTCAGCTACGTGGGTAGATAGAAGATGGTTGGAGTCTGGAACTCATGGTTCAGCACTGATCTCTATGAAAATGTAACTTTTTTGTTTTGGAAACTGTTTTGTGCCAACAGTGGATAGAGAAAGAAGATTAGGAGCCACCACTTCTTTCTACTTGCTTAATTCCTTAAGAATCTGAACCTCTCTATTTTTGACTAAAATGCCATTAGTCTCTATTTTGTAATATTTAATGGCTTCTTCTACTTAAAAAGCTATAGATGTTTGTTACTGAAGAATTTCAAAAATTATAAAAGTACACAGAAAAAATAGAGTTTTTGCAGTCCATTCGTAGGAATTGTCATGGTTAGCATTTTTAGAACATATATATTGTGCAATAAAGTCACACAAAATATATTTATCTTTAGTAAATGAGACATTACATTTTATTTAGCATTGTTATTTAATTTTTATGCCATATCATGAATATTTTATGCCAATAAACATTCTCAAGAATGTATTTTTTAATTATAAGTGAATAACTCTATTATATGGGTGAACCGTACTTCATTGAACTAATCCCTACTAATGAACACTATTGTTTTGTTCTCATTTTTTGTTATTACAAATAAAATGCAAATTATTATTCTTGTACAAGAAGCAGTAATTAGTCTTTTATAAGTTGTTTTGGTCCAACTAATCATATTCATTGTAGGAAATTTAGAAAACATACAAGGGAAACATTTTTAAACATCCATAATTTCTACTGCTGAGATGTAGTCATTACCATTCATTGTGTAGTATCTCAATCTTTTTCTACAGGTATATATGCATGTTGTTAAAGCAAACAAAGAGATCTTGTGGCCACTGATTTTTTTGTAGAGGGGAACAATACTGAAAATTGAACCTAGAGCCTTGGGATTGAGCTATATCCTTAGCCATTTTTAAAGGTTTTGTTTTGAGACAGTGTCTCACTAAGTCATTATGTTGTCCAGGCTGAGCTGGAACTTGTGATCCCCCTGCCTCAGCCTCTGAGAGCTGGTACTACAGGTGCCAATCACCATATCTGGTTGCTTCTTGATTCTTAATGCTGATTACAAGTGACACTTCTGTATTTTTCAGGCACAATTCTAAGCACTGCCCACAGTGTATTCTATTATCTCAATGTTCTTATGACATGAAACTTTTTAACTCCCATTTTATAGAGGAGGACATTAAATAAAATTTAATGTCTCATTAAATGAGCTGAGCTATCTCTCCAGCCCAATAAATAAATCTTAAAGAAAAAAAGAAGAAGCTACTCCTTTGGGAGCAGCACAGAAAGGTTATTTTGAGGAGCACAAAGTTTTCACACTCATCTGCTGCTTACAGAACATAGATTGGGGCTCAGAGTCCGCTTCATATCCAGGGCCCGATCTGGAATCGAAACCTGACAGCCACTTCATGTACTGCTTGGTGTGGGTTTCTGGGACCTAGAAGGACCCCTTTGGTCCCCTCTACCCATTCCCTGAGGCAGGGAGGAATTGCTAGTTTCCTGCCCGGTTAATTCACCTCAGGGCTATGCTTTGCTAATCTGATAAATTAATCAGAGTTGAAGCTCAGCAATGGGCTAATGTGAAGTCCTGAGAGCCAAAAACAGATCTGACCATTACAGGGGGCTTTCTAGAGACTTTGTCATTACATAAATACTTGACAAACAAAGGAGAGATGTTTCAAGGCAGGGTGTGTGTGTGTGTGTGTGTGTGGACGCGCGCACATGCGTGTGTGGGTGTGGAGTGGGTGTGTATGGGTGGGTGTATGGGTGTGTGGGTGTGCATGTGGTATAACTCAAACATCACCACTTAACTGACAAATATCTCAAAGCCTACTCTTGTATATACAAATAGAAAATTATGTCAATATATAAATAATTTTGCAAGGGGGAGGTAAATATGATTAAGATGTATTATAACTATATCATATATCTTGTCCTAAGGCTGTATTTATATATCTACATCTATATCATCATATCTATATCTCTTGCAATTCTGTAATATGAATGTGCTCATTATGTATTACATACTGAAAAAAAGATAAATAGATAGATAGTCTTTCAACAGCTTCTGTATTGTAAGGTATTTTTCTTCTTTTTTATTGACAAAAGGAGTTTACAAGTTTTCCAAGTGAACGGAAGTGATATCTTAAGAGGAAAGAGTTTGTGCTCAGAATCCCTACAGTGGGTGCAAAATTGAAAAAGATGCAGTGGACGACCTTCAGGATGCAAAGAGTATTTTGGGACCTAACATGATGAAAACAGCACATATGTGTTTCTTAAAAATAGAGGCCAGCTAATGAGTACTCGTTGGTCCTCTTCCTCTTCAGTAGTTGTAAGCACTGGTTGTTTCTGTCTGAAAATTTACAGATATGAGTTCCTCATTGCTCAGACAAGTACAGAATGTTTGTCTCCCATGATGGGTGTGGCCATTCTGCACCAGAGATACGACTGGTAAAAAAGAAGCACTAGGACCAGTGCAAGCTGGCCTTGAGTTCTCTTTACTCTCATTTAATTGTATGTTTAAAGATACACTTTTGGAAAATTCCTGGTTATTATTTAAAGTAAACAAGATTGTAGAATGTTAGTCCAATAAATTGTTCTCTTTCAGCAGATATATAACCTTGTCTTATATTTGCCTTTAATTATAACTTGCGGTAGAAGGACAGAAATGGTTTAGCATTTACATCACCCAAATTTCATTATTGCAGGATTTTCTGTGTAGTGTGTGTGTGTGTGTGTGTGTGTGTG
>NDGN011537200.1:0-11479 GCA_002564285.1 Tympanoctomys barrerae | reverse complement strand
AACTCGGCAAAGTCTTCTAAAAGAGTCCAGTAGCCCATAATAGCATTGGGTCTTCTGCTTAATGCTGTTTACCAATAAAATTCTGGAAAAAAAAATCACAGTAGTTTTATAGTACAGGTTTAGGTCAGAGATTTGATATCCACTGCCTTGCCTTTGATACTCAGACTGGCTTTTGCTATTCTGTCATGCCCTCACAACATAGCTTTTGATGTTCTCAATAGAGAAGGATGGTGAGAGGATGGGAAAAATAATAAGAGCAAAGTTGAGGTCAGTGGAGCTCTGTCTGTCCAGATGGTAGGAAAGGAACTGCTCAACCATCATAGGGTCATTTATTTATACATTTGACAAAGTTGGTGTCATGTGACAAGTCTTTGTCTATCAACCAATTTCTTGGATTATCTCTGGGTTTGATGTTTTCCGGACTGAAGCAGTGTGTGTTTCCTTAGGTGTTCTTTGTTCTCAAACCTCAGATTTACCCTAGAACCATGTATAGAGCCTCTTACTAATTTTGTCAGTGTCAGCCATCTGGATGAGTCATGATCATTGCTTGACCAAGTTACCGCCCATAAAATCTTGGGAGATTTTTTTTCTCTCCTAGTGACTCTCTTTAGGCACATTATACATCATTGAATCACTTTCTTCTCTGGTCCCACAATATCCTTGAACATAACATTAGGACAGAATAGAATTATAAAATGTTATGAGAGAGATTGTCTGTGTCCTCACTGATATTGGAGTGTTGGGGCCAAAATACTGGGTATCCACTTAGTCCATCATCTCTGTACTCTTGGTCTCCAAACCTCAGTTGTTGGACATCCAGAAAACTGATGACACTACATTGCAATAGAGACAGTAAGCTTAATATTACTAGGTTATCTGAATACCAAGCACCTTAAAATATAAAATAGAATTGTTATTTATTTATTTATTTATTGCTCTGAATGCCTTCAGAGCAGGTTTGGCTGGCTTCCAAGAAACTTGGAGAGTATTTGGGGCTCCTTGTCAATGAGTGAGAACTGGCTAATGTCATTCCAGGCGTCTGCTTTCTTATTTGTCAATTTGAGTCCTGTCCCATAATCTCTCCCCACCCTAAGAGATTTTTGTTTAATTACCTTAACAATTTTTTGATGACTTAGGTGAAAACCAAATTTGATATCATTTTGACCAGCTAGTTACCCAGGTGGAAATGTGTTTCTCAAGTCTAGAAACTAGATGAAGTTTTGAACAAAAGATCCAAAAATGAAAAAAAAAAAAAAGGATAGGAAAAAAAATTTATCTCAAATAAAAAAGAAACAATTGTTTACAAATATGACAGACAAACAAATACACACCTTAACTAGCTGTACAAATAACAGTTACATAATCAGAGTGCACTCAAGTATATTTTTTGATAATCCAATTTGGATTATAGTAACTCTTTTATAATTCTAGGAATTTATAATTATAAATAAATAGACTACTTAGATTTTGTTGGTCATCAATTAGCAGAGATGATATTTTAATGTTTTGTTTTATTTTAAGAATGTTGGTAACTTTGTGTCCCTTTCTTACATGTACCTTTCAGCTCATTCATCTCCATATACTCTATCACTTTCTTAGACCTTTGATTCCCATTTTTGGTTATCATCTTCTGGGTATTCTGGGTCAATTCCTTCAATTGGTCCCAAATTTGGTCAAGAATCAATTGATTTTAGAGCAATCTCCAAAACATCACTGTCATAGCACTGTCTATCAACTCCTTGAAGAGTGGAATCAATTCCTCCTTCAGTTCTAGGCTCATGATATAGCTAGACAGAATGCTCTGAAACCTAGAGAGGCCATTCAGCATTCTCTGGACAAACACATGCATACTCTTTACCCCAAATTAGCACTGGACTGGGTGCTTTTATTGTCCAGTATGATGATCTTTTCACAGAAATTTCCTAGCTTTTTTGGTTTTTGCTTTACCTGATTGAATTGTCTCTTAATTGTTGATTTTTATCACAGTAGAATTTAAAATTTTGATAGCATATAGTCTAATATGAATTGTAAATTTTGTAGGAAGGATTGATTCCCACTTTTGTTTCTGTAATTGAATTTTGATTATATGGTGAACATGTTTACAATTTTTATTTTTATTTTATTTTTCTGTATTTAGGGCAGAGTCTACAGGGCGTTCAGGGTCTCACTATGTAAATTGGACTCGGAGTGATTCTTCTGTTTACAGCCTCCTGAATGCTGGGATTACAGCCTTGCACCACCACACCCAGTCTGAATTGCTGTCTCAGTGTGTCCTGGAGCAGGACTGGCCTGGCATGCCAAGGATTGAACCCTGGCCACTGTGCTCTTCCTAAGCAGGTGCTTTCATCTGCTGAGCTATCAGGCTGGCCCAACAATTTTTAGACCTTGAGGGTCATATGGAATTTCTGTAGCAGGGAAAATACGAAAAGTTTTACAAAACATTTGTAAAGTAGTACTTACATATCCTGGGCCATTTTCAGTCTTAAGTGCTTACCCATGGGTACTAACAGCACATAAACAATGAGCAACAATATGTTTAACTGCTTCACCATTGTGGGCAAAAGCAACTCTAAATCCTGAGGCAGTATCCCCTGAAACATGGATCCAGTGTAAAGAGCCAAATTCAGGAATGTGAGCGATAGCCATTTGTCACAGATGATTAGGGGTATAATCCTTGGGGATTAACTCCCATAGAGAGTGAGAGAAAATGCATTGCACATGAAAGACATTGCCTAATAATTTGTGGAGCCTGTTACCTGGTTAAATGGAACTGTTTGTGTAAGGCAGAAGCATTTTGATGAAAGGTGATGTGAGAGGCAGAAGCCTGTTGCATGGTGTCTGAGGAGTAACAGTGACAGCAGACAGCAGTCTCTCTAAAGCAGCACTTTCCTTAATGAGGTTATGTCCTCTGAACTGGAAGTGGGAATTGGGAGTGGGAACATAAGTGACCGATAAAACAGGGAATATGATGCGACTCCATGACAAACTGGAGAGTTAAAATAAATGAAAAAGATTTTTTAATTTAATTTAACTTTTAAAGAAGGCAAAATAGTGATAGGAAAAAACCATTAGAAATTATACATAATTTCACTAAATAAAGTAGTAGGAATTCAACAATGGTTGCTGTATTACATGATGCTGTCTTTAAATCAGTTGTTCAGATTACCAGATATAAATGTGTAACATTCATTTAAAGGAGAAGCAAAGCAAAACAAAACAATAACAAAGAAGTTATAAGAAATTCAAAAGAGAAAAAAAATCAGAGTAAAAAAGAATTTAAGCATTAACTGCTCCTTTCAAAAGACCAGCAGAAATCAACAATATAATTATCCAAACTATTGTTCATATACACACAAATATATTTTTCCCCTTCTTTCATTTGTCCTTTTGTTCATCCCAGTTTTTCTTTCCCACTGAACAATTTCTTTCCCTTTCACAGCGTTTGCTGTACCTTTTAGATTTTCATTACTCTTTCAGGTTCTCACACTAGCAAGATAATATGATGCTTGTACATATCAATCTGATTTATTTCACTTACCAATATAGTCTCTAGCTGTATCCATTTATCTACAAAAGCCTCAAATTTATCATTTTTATAGCTGAATGATACTCCATTGTGTAAAAATACCATATCTTTTTTATACCTTTCTCATTTGATGGACATTTGGGTTGTTTCCAAGATTTAGCTGTGACAAATTGTGCTGCTACAAACATGGGCACACATTTAACACTGTGGTATGATGATTTCAGTTCTTTTGGAAAAATACCTGGGAAGGGAATAGCTGGCTTGAATGGGCCCTCCAATCCTAGCATTTTGGAGAATCTCCATAATGATTTCCATAATGGTTGTACAGCATGCACTCCCATCAACAGTGGAGAAGGGTTCCTTTTTCTCCACAGCCTCCAGCATTTGTCATTGGTTGGCTTCTTGATGATAGTCATTGAAAAAGACCTTTTTGACCAGCATGTATGGTGGCAATTTCAATGTGAGACACTACACCACAGACGTAAGCACTGCCTGAAAAGAGGTTAATTAGACAGGATGACTAATCTTTCTAGGCCCAAATTTCAGCTTGTAATTCAGTCTTTTGTGCAGATAAGAAATCTCTATCTTATATTTTGGAAGAGGAGTCCATTGCATAACATCCCATGTCTGAAGATGACCCATCTGAGGTAACCAATCACACCAAGGGACTTAGCCAAAACGGATTGCCAAATGGATAAAAATTGCCTTAACCACTGTTGTTGAACCAATGAAAAGGGAACAATGAGTTTGCACCTCATGAGCAAAGAGATAAGCAGCACATGTTTGCCCATGTTTGATCAGTTCTGTCTGATCAAAGGGAGATCTCCTGAAAGGAAGTAATAGATTTATATGGATCAGGTAGCATATATAGCCATTTTAAAGGACTCTGAGACTGCAAAAGGACCCCAATGTGTGTATGTTGAGTTGGGAAAATAATTAAAAACATTGGCAGAGATGGGTCAACTCTAGAAAGGTGAGTATCAGAGAGAGCCAGGTTAACTTTGTCTAAGGCAGTTTAGCTTCTGGAGTAAATGTTCTTGGAGTGTTGGAGGCTGGATTCCCTTTGGGAATGTCAAAGAGAGGGCCTAAATCATGAATCATTAGCTTAAGATCTGGGCAGAGCCAATTAATATTACCAAGTAAAGTGTGAAAATTATTTACAGTTGCAAGATGAATAACTTGAGTCTGAATAGTTTGGGGCACAATATGTCTTTGTTGAATAAAGTAACCCAAATAAAAGGCACCACAGTTTGTACCTTTTTCAGCCACCATTAGGCCTGCATTATAAAGGGCATTATCTGAATGGATAAATACTTGGTGCAATGATTCACATGCTAGAAGAATATCATCAATGCATCCAGTAAGCAGATGGATCAGCATGATGGGCTGACAAAATGGCTGCAGCTGAAAACTCTTGACACAAGGTCGGCCCATCTGCCATACCCTGTGGCAGACAACACCACTGGAAGTGCACATAGAAGCTTGATGATTAGTAGAGAGTAAACTAAAGGCAAAACATTATTTTTTAATCTTGAGGATGGTGATGGAGAGGGCTAGTAAAATGCCAGCCTTCTAAATCAATCTCCATGAAGGAAAAATGTGAAACAATAGATAGCTACAGGACTGGGCAATCCTGGTTGAAGAGAATAACAAGGAGAGGTTGTTTTCTTTTTTGATTGTTTTAACCAAGACTTTGAGTGTGAAAGAAACCTTGTTGAAACATTTGATGAGTCACCAAAACATTAGCACTAACCAAAAATGCCCTCATAATCTATAATACATCATGATCTCATAAACTGACTGGTATATGGGGGAAGATATAAAGTGAGACATATCAAGAATGGTCTTTTGTATCCCTCCAGGTTAGCAACTTAGCATTTTTTTTTAGGGTGAGAAACAGTGTCTACCCCTGTAGATCTGTAGTGGCCACATCCAGTAGCTATGCTATAGACCAGTGCTGTTGGACAATAACTGAAACACCTGCACTTGTGTGTCTAAAATCCCTCTCCATGTTTTCCTTCACTAATTCTTTCTGTCTTGGGTGGATCTTTTTTAATCATTGAACCCAGTAGGTACCAGAAGACCAAAAACCAAATCTGGAATCTCCTTTGCTTATTTATAGATTTTTCTAATTTTTGTCAAGGGAAGAATGGCCAATTGAGGAATATTAGAGTTTGAGGTGATTTGAGCAGTGTTTGAGCAGATCAAATCATAACCTTGATTTTCCCTGTATTTGGGCACCTGGGAATCCTGCTCACCACTCTTGCTTCTGGTTAGGGCTCCTGCCCCATCACCTCAGGGTTGTGGGCAAGCTCCCCTGCTGGTTATGGCTTATTGGTTTTCAGGAAGAATTGTTTCCATTCAGCCTCACCCTTCAGCACCAATGCTTCAGTGGCAGCTACCAGGAGGGGGCCAGTACATGCCTTACTACTGGGGTTAGGCTATATTGCCCAAGCCCCCTCCCCAGGAGATTTGGAAGTTGCCACCCTCATAGTCACACCATTACCTTTCCTATTCTTTTTGTTTTCCCTCCTTTGATTTAGGTTTTTATGGCTCCTGTGGCTTCTAGCCAAGCTCATACTGAGTGTCATAGGTGTGATTGGTGGGCAGCTGGCTTGGGCTTGGCAGAATGCAGTGCCAGGAGGAATAGGTGCCTAAGAAGTCTTATGCAGCCATGAGTGGCATAAAATGGGAACTGCCTCAGTGGGCTGAAGAGAGGGGAAGTGGGTATGGCCACCATTGCCCACCGGCTGACCCCAGACACTGGGCTCACTGTCTCCTGCTCTGGCCACTGGAAGCCCACTGCTGCTAGAAGTCCCAAAGCTGCCACTGTCACCATGTAACTTGTGTTGTACAAAGCAGACATGAAGGATGTGGGAAGAGCCAGGGTAACTCATGTGTGCTGGCGTTGTGTCCTGCTTTCCTGGCACTGGGTGCTCAGGCTCTCAGCTGGTGACCTATGTTAATGATTGCAGCAGGGTATGAAGCATGGGCATGCACAGGCAGCTGAGGCATCTCGGTTGAGTCATATGACAGGAACACAGGGCACTCTCTGCGCTCAGCCAATGCCACCCCCTTCTGTGGCACTGTGCTGTGCTGTTGCAACTGAGTAGACAGTGTAATCCCTACTCAGATAAAAAGATTTCCCTTCCACAACAAATAATTCCCCCGATTTCATTCTCAGTGAGTTTGTCATTCTTGTACAGGAAGGCCATTGCTTTTTGAGTGTTGACATTGTATCCAGCTAAGCCACTGAATTTGCTTATTATATCTAGTTTTCTAGTGGCCTTCTTGGGGTCTTCTATGTAGAATACCATGTCATCTGCAAATAATGATAATCTAACTTTCCCTCCCATCATTAATCATTTTATTTCTTTTTCTTGTTTGATTGCTCTGGCTAGAGTTTCCAGGATTATGTTGAATAAAAGTGGAGACAGTGGACATTCTTGTCTTACATGATTTTAGAGAGAAA
This sequence comes from Tympanoctomys barrerae, assembly GCA_002564285.1. NCBI lineage: Eukaryota > Metazoa > Chordata > Mammalia > Rodentia > Octodontidae > Tympanoctomys > Tympanoctomys barrerae. The sequence goes on along the minus strand of NDGN011537200.1, from coordinate 4,481 downwards.
GATTTCAGATTTTGCCCATTTAGTATGATGTTGGCTGTTGGATTGTCATGGATGGCTTTTATCAGGTTGGGATAAAGACAATTGTCTCAGTTACTCTCTCATTGCTGGGACAAATGCCTAACACCCAAAATAAGAAAGGAAAGGTTTATTTAGCTCACAGTCAGTGGAAGTTTCAGTCTATACTCACCTGGCTCCAAGATAGGTTGGCACATGGCAGAGAGCAACTATTCATGGTGGCAACAGAAAACAAGAGCCCAAAGGGAGTGGCAGCAGGTCAGGCAGTTAGCTATCCTTTTTCCCCTCTTTACATTGTATTACAAATTACCTGCCCAGGACAGGTGCACAATCCCTACTCAGAGTAATCAATAACAAACTCCAGAGGCCAACCCATGACTACATGAGACTTTGGGGGAAACACCTATACATAAACCATAACAACTATCTATTCTAATCTTCTGTAGAGTTTTTTTTTTTTAAATCAGGAATGAGTACTAGAATTTGCATTTTCTTCATCTATTGAGATGATCATATGATTTTTGTCCTTCACTCTGTTAATACTGTGTACTATATTTATTGATTTACATATGTTGAACATCCCTGCATCCCTGTGATGAAGTCCACTTGGTCATGGCGCATAAGCTTGATGATTTGCTGCATTCTGTTTGCCATATCTTACAGAGGATTTTTGCTTCTGTGTTCATTAGGGAGATTGGCTAATTCCTTATTAGCCAATTAATTGGCTAATGTAATTCTCTTTCTTAATTGAGTCCTTATCTGGTTTTCGTATCAGGATAATGCTTGCTTCCAGGAATGGATTTCAGAGTATTGTTTCTTTTTTAATTTCATTAAAGAGTTTGAGAATTATTGATGTTTATTCTTATGTAAATTTCTTCTGAAATTCAGCTGTGAATTTGTCAGAGCCTGGACTTTTCTTTTGTTGGTTGGTTTTTCATAACATCTTTGATTTCATCAATTGATAAGGGTTTATTTGGGAGATTTTTGTAACCTCTTGATTCAGCTTTGGTAATTCACATGTAACTAGAGATCTATTCATTTTTTTTGCATTTTCCATCTTGTTAGAATATAAGTTTCCAAAGTAGGTACAGATGATCCTCTGAATACCTTCAGGGTCTGCTGTTATTTCACCCTCTGCATTCCTAATTGTGTGGATTTGAGTCTTTCCTTTATTTGATAAGATTTGATAAGGTATTGTTGATTTTATTTAATCTTTCAAAGAGCCAACTCTTCACTTATTTATTGTATTTGCTTGTTTAGTCCCCAGGGCATTAATTTTGGCTCTGATCTTTATAATTTCCTCCCCTATATGAACTTTTGGCTTAGACTGCTCTGCTTTTCTAGAAGATTGAGGTTCATCATTAAGTTGTTTATTTGTGCTTGCTCTGTTTCCTAATATGGATATTCACTGATAAAAATTTTCCTCTTAGGATTTCTTTCATTGTATCTCATAAATTATGGTATGTTGTATTGTGAATAATATTTAATTATAGAACTGTGTAATTTCTTTTTCAATTTTATTTGTGACCCATTGGTTATTCAAGGGGGTGCTATTTAATTCCATGTATTTACAAAATTCTTGTAGCCTCTTGAAGTTCTTGTGGCTCATTGATTTCCAATTTCATTGCACTGTAGTATGATAATTATGCATGGAATCATTTCAGTTCCTTTGTATTTACTTAAGAATGTTCTACAAGCTAGTATGTGGTGTAGCTTTGTGAGTGTACTGTGTAGAACCCTCTGTAGGTATCTATTATATCAATTTGTTCAAAAGTTTCATTTAGTTGTAATATTTCATTGTTGGTTTTTTGTCTACTTCATCTATCTTTTTGTGACAGTCAGGTATTGAGATCCCCCAGTGCAATTGTATTGTTGCTTATTTTATTTTTCATTTCCTTTACTATTTGTTTTACATAATTGAGTGCACTGGTATTTGTTGCATACATATTTATGATTATAATCACTTCCTCTTGAATTGCTCCCTTTACAAGGATGCAATGACCTTCTCTAGCTCTCTTAAGAAGTCTTGGCTTGAAATTCACTTTGTATGCAAAGAGAATGTGTATCTCTGGTTTTTCATGGGTTCCTGTCACATGGAATATTGGTTTCTATCCTTTGACTTTCAGCATATGAATTTCCTCTTGAATTAAATGTATTTCATATATCTATATTGTTGGATCTTGCTTCTTGATCCATCCTTCCAGTCTGTGTCATTTGATTGGAGAATTGAGACCATTAATATTGATGGCTATGACTCATGTGCATTGACTTTATCCTTATCATGTTATATTCCTGTTCTTGATTCCCCCCTTTTTTCCCTTTCTATGTTTAATTGATTGCCTTGTTTCATGGAAGTATCTTATTTCTCAATAAGTTTTGAAAGATATTTTTGTTGGATACACCAGTCTGGGTTGGAGGTTGCTTCCTTAGAACTTGAAATACTTTATTTGAAATTCTCTTTGGCCTGAGGATTTATGTTGAGAAGTCAGTTGTAGTTGTGATTCTTATGGGCTTTCCTTTGTAGGTGATTTGTTTCTTTTCCCTAAAAGCTTAAAAAAATTTTTTTTTTAGTTTTAAAGAGAACAGAAAAATAATAGATAAGGTATTAGAAAGATAAACTTGAGGCTTTTATAGGTAAATGGATGCAAGGCTATACTTATAAATGAAGTCAGACATACATATATAAACATATTATTTTCCTAATTAAGAACCTGAAAGAATAAATAAAATCTGAAAGGCACAATAGATATAGTAAAAGGGAAAGAAATTGAACAAATCAAATAAATAATTAGGATGATGCCTTATTTAACCATATGAACTAGATTTATGGTTATATAATAGATTCTAAAACAAACCAGAAAATTATGTACATTATACAAGTCCTTAATATGTCAATTTTGCCCTCATGAGTAAAATTTAAAATGGGTTAAGGAGAAAATAGAGAAGTGCAAAAAGAGGAAGAGATTTCAAGTAAGGCTGCAGGACAAAGGAGGATCATGCTAACTTTGGGAAATTGGCACAGAAGACTAGAGGGAAAGAGAGAAGGAAGAGATAAAAAGAAGACCAGAACAAAGCCACAACACTCCTTCACACTCACATAAAAACAAAATCAAACAATGAAGTGGGAAAAATAAAAAAGAGAAAACCAAAACAAAAGCAGACCACCACCACATCAAAAAAGAACACACAGAGAGAGAGAGAGAGAGAGAGAGAGAGAGAGAAGAAAAAGCCCATTTCCAGGTTTGCCTTTGCTGTCATTGGTAGACAACATGTGGAGATCGAGTCCCAATCCATGCTGATCTATTCCAGCTCTCTGGCAGTGTCTTATTGCTGGGGTAGTGCTCATCTCAGTGAGTCTCAACCTCCTGGACAATACCAGACTCATCCAACACGCAGTCAGCAGTGCACCTACCATAAACCTGAGCCCAGCTGCAAGCACCTAGATGGAGTCAGCAGCTGCACTGAGTTCTTTTTTTTTTTTTTTTTTTTCTTCTTTTTTTTCAGAACCGAGGATTGAACTCAGACCCTTGCACTTACCAGGGAAGAGCATATTCCACTGAGCCATCTGCCCAGCCCCTGCACTGAGTTCTGAGCTCAGTTTTCCTCTCTCCAAGATGGCTCCTGGCCATTCACTTTCTTGAGTGTGGGAGGATTCAGCCCTCAGCACTCCCCGACATCTAGTATAGTCCTTCACATTTGCTGCTCCTTTCCACTGTTGTGTCTCTGTGGAGGCCTCTGGGGTCACCAGCAGTCACTGCTTGTCTGCAGGTTTGAATCCTTCCTCTGATGCAGTGAGTCATGTCTCAGGGAGAAGGCACGATCTCTCCCCACTCCTTCTTCACTGAAGTCTCTCTTTCACTGTTTTCAGGGCTTCAATTCAAGTTCAGATCCTTCCTGATTCCAAGAGACCCACTTCTCTCCCTCTTGTCTCCCTAACATTACTGTATTCCAGCATGTAGATGGTGACTTTTAGAGAGGCTCTTTCTCTGCTGCTTAGCATTCCATCATCCTTGTGCTCTACCTGATATTTTATATTTATTCTTGTTAACATGATTATGAGGAGTGATGGACAACACTGTTTTCTGAAGTTTAGATTCAGCCTGTCTTCCCACACCACCCTGAAATATTCAGGAATACTGTAGGATTTTCCTGTAATTTTCAAGGGAGAATGTTCTTCCTGTGGTGTGTCCCCTTCCCAAGAGCACTAGATAAGTAGGGAACTGGTAACTTCTACATTTGCAGTGTATTTTCATGTAATTTTCAACATGTATTTCTGAGGTTTTGGGGATATAGGTGTTGCATGGAAACATCTCATATCTCAGTGGCATCTTTAAGTTTATAATACTTTCAGTTAATTTAAGAGGCATCTTAGACACCTGGGTCATTATTTTCTGGATATAACTCATGTTAAAGTTACTTAATAAATTTCCTTTCAATAAATTTATCCTCATATGTAGAAAGAACAT
>NDGN011537181.1:423-12068 GCA_002564285.1 Tympanoctomys barrerae | reverse complement strand
TATAACCTTAGCACCTACTGAAGTTCAGGTGCAGATCTACAAAGGTTGGATTTATCCAGTTGTTCCTGGCTTGGGTCTGGTGTTGTGCTCAGCTCCTTCTGGCTGCCATCCTTGAGAGTGAACCTGTTGTGCCCCTCTGGCAAGATGTTCTACTCTTGGATTAGCTGAGTGGTTCTGTCCCCTACTCTCTCTGCATGGATTACAGCTAAAGGTTTCACCTCACGCCTGTATGCCAGGCCTGAACTGTGTCTGGATGGGGCAAGGTGGAGTAGGGTGAAGAGGAAGCTCTCCCACATACTCACTGGGCCTGGGCTAAGACTGGATCTGGGGGTTCCCCAGAATGCAGGAGAAATTCTCACTGGGTGGGCAGGGTGGCATGGGGTGCTGTGGAGTGGAGGAGTCCCAAGGGGGTGGAAGAGGGTCTCACCCATGCTGCATCTGGGCTTCGACTGGCAGGTCCTGCCGATGCATGGTAGCTGGAAGCTCTCCCACACACTCAACGGAACTGGGCTAGAACTTCATCTGGGAGTCCCTAGAATGTGGCAGAAATTCTCACGCGGCAGGCAGTGCGGGGTGGGGGCCAGTGCTGCGGAGTGTTGGGGGCATCCCAAGGGGGTGGAAGAGGGTCTCACCCATGCTGCGCCTGCGCTTGGATCCGCAGGTCCCACTGGTGCAGGGTAGCTGGAAGCTCTTGCACACACTCACCAGGCCTGGGCTAGGACTGGATCTTGCATTGGTTCTTATAGAAGATCAAATGACAGCTTTTTGTTTTCTGTTATCCTCTTTGATTTCCTTTATCAGAGTATCATAGCTTTCAGAGTAAAGGTGTTTTACTTCCTTCATTAGATTGACTCCTAAGTAATTCATTTTTATTGATGATACTGTGAAAGGTGTTTACTAATTTATCTTGGTGAGTTTTTAAATTTGTGTGCAGGAATGGTTTTGATGTTTGAGTGTTAACTTTGTATCCTGATTTGCTACTGAATTTTCTTATTAAATATAGAAGCCTTAGGGGCTAGGGATTTAGCTCAGTGGAACAACACTGGCAAGTGTGAGGTTCTGAGTGCAATTCCTTGTACAAAACATCAACAACCTTGTAGAAGTCTTTTGGTAGAGTTTTTGGGGTCTTTGATGTAGAGTATCATAGCATCTGCAAATAATTATTTCTTTCTTTCCTATTCTTATTTCTTGTCATTTATTTCCCTTGTTTAATTGCTTTGGCTAGTGTTTCCAGAATTATATTTATCTTGTTCCAAATTCTAGACCAAAAAAATTCAGCTTTTGACTATTTAGTATAATGTTTGATGTTGTTCTTAAGGTTGCCCTAACCAGATTGAGATAAAGATCATTTATTTCAGTGTTCTGTAGGTTGTTTCTTAATTATGAATGGGTGATGATAGATTTTGTCAAACAGATTTTTGATATCTTTTGAGATGATCATGTGGTTTTTGTCTTTGTTTCTATTAATGTAGTGTATTATACTTATTAACTTGTATATGTTGAACTATTCCTGCATCCCTGGGATGAATAGTACTTGGTCATGTTACATAATCCTCTAAATGATTTTTTTTTATTCCCTTTGAAAGTATCTTATTGAAGGTTTTTCAATCTGTTCACTAATAAGATTGACTTGTACTTCTTTTTTTGGTTGGATCTTTTTCTGGCTTTGCTATTACAGTAATGCTTACTTACAGGAATGACTTTGGGAATATTGCTTCTAATTCAGTTTTATTAAAGATTTTGAGGATTAGTGGCATTAAATTTTCTCTTAATTCCTTACAGAATTTAGCAGTGAATGTCCAAAGATCTGGGATTTTCTTTCTTACTAGATTTTAATTATTTGTTCAATTTTATTGACTGATGTAGGTTTGTTTAGAATTTTTAGATCTTGATTCAGCTTTCTTAATCCATACACATCTAGGAATCTGTCCATTTCTTCTGCATTTTCCATCTTATTGGAATGAAGATGGCATCATGCAATACATGTTGAATTCCTACTACTTTGTGTAGTGAAATTTTCTATTACTTCTAATGCTGTATTTTTCTATCACCATTTTGTATTCTTTAAAATATAAATAAAAATTAAAACAATTAAAATAGAGTACAGGTTCTTGAAGTAGATATTGATATGGATTTCTGTAGGATTAGTGGTTATTCTATGCTTTTCATTCCTAATTGCATATATTTGGGCCTTTTATTTCATTTTGACAAGGTTGGCTAAGGGCTTTTCTGGTCATACACTCATTCAAAGAACCAACTCCTCAATTAATTGATTTTGTTCTACTGTTTTCCTTGTCTCAGTTACATTAGTTTCTGGTCTAATTTTTAGAATTTCCTTACTTTTATGAGTCTTGGGTTTCATTTGGTCTTTTTTTTTCTAGAACCTGTAGGATTGACATTAAGTTTTTTTTTTTGTTTGAGCTCATTCCGTTTTTCTGATATGGAGACTTACCGATACAAATTTCCCTCATAGGACTGTTTTTATAGCATCCCAAAGTTCTGGTATGTCTTACTGACATTATTGTTCAATTGTAGAAACTAATTTCTTATTCAATTTTTTCTGAGACTCACTGATAGTTCATGAAGGTGGTATTTAATTTCCATGCATTATGCAGTTTTTGTGTTTTCTTTTGCCATTCATTTCCAATTTCATTGCACTATGGTCTGATAATGTGATAATTTCTTACTGTCCTATCTTGTACAGGAAAATTTCAATTCCTTTGCTTTTACTTAAATGTGTTTTGTGAGTTAGTATGGGATCTATTTTGGAGAAAGCTCCATATTCAACTGAAAAGAAAGTGTATTCTACTTTCGTGGTGTGGAGCACTCAGTAGTTAGCTACCAAGTCCGTTTGTTTAAATGTTTGGTTTGGGCCTGATATTCCTTTTTGTTTTTTCCCTAGTTTATCTATCTATTTGTGACAATGGAATATTGAGGTCCTCCATTATAATTGCATTAATGCCTATTTGCCTTTTTTTTTTTACATCCATTAATGTTTGTTTTATAGTTGAGTACACTGGTACTTGGTACATATTATTTATGATTATTATCTCTTCCTTTTAGGTTGTTCCCTTAAAAGTATGTGGTGAACTTCTTTGTCTCTTCTGATAAATCTTGGCTTTAAGTCCACTTGACAAAGAGAGTAGCTAACTGTTTTCTCCTGTCACATGGAACATTGTTTTCTATGTTTGCCTTTCAATCTATGAATTTCTTCTTGAATTGTTTCTTCATAGCAAATCTCAGCCCATGTGTTGAATTAAGCAGCGTGTTGACGTAAGTGCCATTGTATGTTTATCTTAATTTTAGCTCACCTATTTGTATTTTGTTTATTTATTTATTTACTATTATTGTTTTTATTGTATTTAGCACAGGATCTACAGCGTCTCACTACACTGATTGGACTCATAGTGATCCTCCTGTTTTCATCCTCCCAAGCGATGTATTACAGGTGCACACCACCACGCCCAGTCTCAGTCTTATCTCAGAGAGCCCTTGGGGCAAGTCCAGCACAGTACTCTGAGGATCGAACCCAGTCCCTGCATGCTGCCTAAGCAGTCACTTTAATCCACTGAGCTATCTGGTCCACCTGTCCTATTTGCATCTTAGAAAATGTAGTAAAGTCAATTTGCTTTCACGAACAAGCCATGTGCTTCCTACATTTTCTAGTTTACTTTATGTAAAATTAGGGCTATGTGGCTAGTTATGTCCCATTGATAGTGAGCAGATAAGAATTATTGTACTTAGGTATATTATTACATGGTTAGATAAAAGTTATACCCCTCTTTTTCCTTCCTATGGTGATCGTGGAGGCCAAGAGTTTCAGATGGCATGGCTATGGAACAGAAGTTGTTCAGCTGTCTCAGTGGTCTTTTAGAATACAGCTTCATAGGAGATCAATGCAATCCACACAGAGAATATGAAAATAAGCTTTTATTTTATGTTCCTTCTAGATATTTTGGTTTTGTTTACTGCTGTACCTAGCCTATCTTGTCTTTACTAGCACACATGTCTTCTGTTGATTTTCTTTCATATCACCTTTACATATATTACTTTTTCTTTGGCTTTAGATATATTTTCCCCAGAAAAAGAGTAGCATTTCTTTTTGGTGGAGGGGTGCTAGTAGATCTTTATCCACAAGCATTATCAAGGTCATTTTTCAGTTAACTCAGGATCAGGGCCACAATGAACATTTCATTAGAACTGGTTAAAAGACATTGCCAGAAGGCCAGAATTCTACTAGAAGCATTGTACTATTTGAATATATTTGATGAAAGTTTATAAGAAGCATACTATTTGAAATGCAAAGTTTTTTTCTATCCTGTAACCGCTGTTCTGTCCAGAGTGCTGCAGACAATCATAAATATTTGCTCAGAATCCAGGAATTTGAGAATTTTTAAAAAATGGTAATTTTAACCTGATTATCAGGCAACCCAAATGTGTTACATTTGTTTTTATTGACTCAGAGTTTACAGGAAAAAAATGAAATAATGCAGTGTAAACCTACAAGGAGGATTTTCTTTCACATTTGCCAGCAGAAAAGTAATAGAGCCAGCACTTTGGAGGGAAAAGGAAGATATTCACTGGGTCTGCCTTCAGTTGCGTGGGTACACAGACCATCTGGCAATGAGAGGAGACTGGGGGCTCAACGTGCCCTTTGTAAATAAAGTGATTGCCACTGGGAGGAATAATTCCTCCTTTAATTGTGTACCTATTTAAGAAGACAGAGCAAATAAAGGGGCTCCCTTCTCAGATGAAAATGATGAATGACCTTGAAGACTCAGCACTAGTCATCCTTGGAAAGCTGGATTCTCACCAACTCTGCTCATTATGAGCCCAGTCTGGGTGTACACAAAGTGCCTATTGACTTCAGCAGGGCTGAGGCACAATCAGTTCTGAGGGAGATGGTGTTTTTAAATCATGCTTCCTATCTCACTGAAAGGCTAGAAAATGAAAGCAGAAAAGATGGACAACTCAATTATAAGCCTTAGAATAAGATACAGCATGCAGTGTGGGTTTCATATTAGTATCAACAATGAACTGCAAGTACTACTTTCAAATGGGAACGTATGGTGCTTGATGTCACTCCGTCACTGATACTATGAAGAGGAGAAAAGTAAAAACATCTTCTCAGAAACAAAATTTAGTTTACCATTCATCAAAGAAGTGTAAGTGAAAGAGAGATGCTTGAGTTGTGGAGCCTAGATTTTATCAGTTGCTATTAACTGATAGTGATGCTTTGATGGTGATGTTTTCTAAACTAACAAATACCGAAGCAAACTTTAATTGAGCCCAAAAGAATTTTTCTCATAGCCTTTGTCTATTTCATTATTAATGAGGAGAGTGATGGTGATGATTCTAGAAACGCAGATGATGGTAGAAAGAGAGGCGGGACTAAGACAGAAAGAAGCATCCTAGAAGGGGTTCCCTTCTCACAGGTTTCATGAATAATCTGTGATCTTAACTGTATTTTGCTCATGTTATTTGCTTTTGGTTTTTATTTCTGATATTATTACAATACCATACTATCATGGATAATTGTTATATGTTCTACAATCTAAATGTTTCATAGCAATGTTCATTCCCTTCACAGAGGAGGCATGTGGGAGACATTAAGGGGAGGAATAAAGACATTTCTCCAAGATTCATTTTTATTCATTGTCAGTTAAAACACTTGAAACTTTGAGCAGTACAGAATTTTCCAAAACCAATGTCTAAATATTACTAGGTGATATTCACTATAGGGGAGTGATTTTTTTAGGAGAGTTATTTTATGAGTAGAAAATGCTTTTAGTCATTTACATAGGTCTCAAAGAAATAAACATTTAAAATAAGCCTGAACAATATCTAAAAACTTAAATTTGAAATAACGTATCAACCACCAGTAACCATATAAAACCCTTAACACAAGACATTAGCAACTTTTAATAAGGGAATATAAATTTCACTATTCCAACTTTCATGCTAGGTACATTATAAATGATCAATCAATATGTTTTGGATAGTTTTCACTGTATCAGTTTAGTGGACAAAGTACTGTTCTCTAGCAGGTTTCTCTTTTCCTGTGCTTAAAAAATAAGTTTATTGGTATTTCTATCATAATCTGTCATGTACCTGCAGTGGTGGAATCTTTACTGGGAAGAGTTTCACATACCCCCAGCATGCTGCAGTTTTTTTTTTTTTGTAACAGTTAAACAACATCTCTAATTACTATATGTAATTGAACAATAATTTTCCATGGAACTGGTACAGTTACCTGAAATCTATTCTCCTATAAAGTACTTAAACACTCTTTGCCGCATGTTAATTTTATGGGAAAACCAGGAATTAATAACCTCTTTCCCCCTTAATTTAGCAGGAGAAATGTACTTTACTTTCTTCACAAAAAATATAATCTTACATCCATTTAATACCATTGGAGAAAATCAATTCCATTGAGCAAGGCATTGGTTTTGTTCAGCTACTAGAACTAGTATTTTCCCCAAAAGTTATGGTTTATTCTTACTTTTTCTGGATAGGGTTCATTACTGCTCTTTATGAAGGAGTTACATACTTTCATGTGATGGCATAAGGTGATTAGCATTGGCAAGGCGAATCTATTAATTCTTTGTACACTTCACAGAGTTAAGTCAGAAGAGGGGTAGTGGAACAGGGCAGTGCAAGGTCTCCTCTACAAAGATAAGCTTTCTCAACTTCTTCAAAGTCTGAGATAGCCAAAATGATATTTTATTTGGCATAATGAATACATAAACATCAATTTCTATCACATTTTCCAATCTTGAAAAAGCATAAATTCTTAGTTCTGTACAAAATCTTAAAGCATTGTTTATTATGTCAGTGAACTTGTTCTGTTTTCAGTTTAGTAGTTGGCAACATAGCCTTTAATTTCTAATAATGTTTAATCTGTTAATGGAACATTAAAGAATAGAAAAAAAAATTAAATAGAAATGTTGCTTTGCAGTTTAAAATTGACCAGAAATGGTTGTTTTGTGCATTGTTCACTCGCCACTCAATAAATAACTGATATCTTTATGATGAGGTACTCTGTGTCTTCATGGCTAGGATTTAGAAAATGAAATCTGTTCCAGAATTCATTGACATTTCAGCTCTGTTGCCTTATGCTCACATCAGCTCAATGCCCAGACTAAAGTTACTATTGCTCTCTCAAGAGGTTTAACCCACTGTCCAGAACAGACTGGAAGCTGGTTACTCTTACAAACACAATGGAAATGGTCAGAGAAAAATTTGCATTTTGTGCTACAACATGCTGCATGGTACTTCCTCACCAGATAGAAATCAACACCTTACGTGAGGGTTCTTAAATACACACACACACACACCACACACACACACACACACACACACACACACAGAGTCAGAGCAATAACAGACTTGCAGGACTTTGTAGGGCAGACTCCGTGCCTGGGTTTGCTGATTAATTTGTGTAATTCTTTTGCAAGTGTTACACAGTAGGCTTCTTGGGCATACATTAATACAGTAGACTTAAAGTCACATATGCACAACAAAACAAATCATAAATAATGAGATACTAAAAACCAACTGTCACTGAGGTAGCAATTATTGGTGTCTCTTTTTCACTTCAGTGGCTTTTTCCTTTTACCCTGAGACATGCAAACAGAACAAACAATTAGCGAAATAATTGATGATCAGTACCTTCAAAGCTTGTGGTGACCTGATTTATGCTTTATAAGCTTAATAATGAGAATACTTCTTATTACTGATTAGCGTGCTGCCTAGTGTTCTCCAATGGTGCTTGGGTGATGCATCTATATCAGACAAAAGGTTTTTATCTGCCCTTTACAGTTAGTTGGTCCCTAATGAACTGAGCTTTTGTCCCTTGCTGTTTTTAAATTCCAATTAAACTTGTTTATAGAATAGACAAATAATTAAAGATGTACTGTTTTCTATGACTTAATATTGTCTTCCAGTAGGGTTGTGTTGCAGTTGGTGGCAATTAATATATATAGTTATGTTTTTAATCATATGTATTAAAACACATGCAAAATGTGCCTGTGTTTTCTTAGTCTTCTTTGTGCTTGTCAACCCATTCTCTTAACTTGCATCGGGTATGCTAATTACCCTCTGTCAAGCTAGGGTAATTCATCTTTTCCAAGAAAACAAATTCAGTTTTCATTTTATGCTTGAGAAAGTAAAAGAATGACAGTTTAGTCTGAAGCTTTCAAAATTAGGAGAAAAAAAAGTGCTTTAAGGTTATGACAAACTGATTTTTTGTTGTGTACAGCAAGAAGTATTAAACAGATAAATAGCACATTATGTTAGAAATTTTGGGTTAAATTATACTTTTTATCTCTTTTGTTGAATTTTCTGCCAGCTTGCATTTTATATGAGATGCTTAGGTAAAATATCTTAATAAATTTTTGATCACAAAAATATGGAGAATGAAATAGGGAAAACTTTTGGTAGTCATGCTATCCCTAAAGAAACTAAAAATTCCTGTAATCCCTAGAGATCTGTGCGACTGTTCTTTTTTTTCCTTGTGATTTGTAGATGAATACTAAAATGACAGCCTCAGGGCCCCATTTCATCATTTAAAAAATCCATTTCATTGTTGATGTATGTTTGTGATACATAATCACATTCATCTTGAGGAATTGGTACATGTGAATGTTACATATTGATCAATTTTATTCTCACTTTCCCCCTTCACAGTTTTTAAGTGAAGGTTACAAATAGGGTCATGCTTTATCAATGTGATGGGCAGCTCTTTAACTAAAATGACTACTCTTAAGATTTTTAGCAAATGTGTGACATTAGCTAACACTTTCACACCCCAAATACTATTTCTGGCACATGGCAGACCCTCAGGAAAAATATGTTAGTGGATTAAAAATTTCTATCTCTAGTGGGTTCATCTAATTTTGGGTTATATATTATAGCAAAGGCTATGTATGTCTTGAAATTCAGATGGGCTTATCTGAAGAGATGGACTACCTAGGAGGTACTATTTAGATAGGAAAATTTCTTTCTTTCTGAAACATTCAGAGTATGTCTTACACAAAAATTGCAATGAAAAGAAAATTAATAAAGTTAAGGATCTTCTTAAAGTTGAGATATGTAATATTTGTTTTCTTCAAATGATTAAGAAAACAAGGAAAAGCAGAGAATGTTCTCTACTCTTCAGGTCTGAGGGGAAGATAAAAACAAAATTCTAGTAATATTGCAACTGGAAGACATGTATTTGTAGCTTATATTTTATAAGGAATATTCTGGATGGTTAGCAACACTTCAGATGCTAAACCCTGTGTCTAACTATGTAATATAAATAACTAAATGGCTCATAGTAAAAATGTTTACTTCCAGCGGTGTTTTGAATCATTGAGATTAAAACCAAGTACACATCTTTTCATTATGAAAGTATATGTCAAGGAAAGTGCCAGGTACAAAATTCTACACAATTAGGAACTGCAGAGTAGAAAAAAAATGTGTACACAGGATGAGTTACAATAATCTTCTCTTTCTGTTCTTTTGGAAAACATACTGATGGCTGGCCATAGCCTGGGTGTGCTGGTAACCAGTAGGCGGTTTGCTAGCTGCCACACAGACTCTGCTTCAACAACCTAAGTTTTACATTTACCAAAAATTGTTTATTTACTAAACCCATACATGCTGCTTCTTTAACCACATAAAATTACTTCTAATTTTAATTACATTTTACATTGATGAAATAAGAAGGCAAAAAAGATTGGGTATTGGCAATAGCTCAGTTGAATGCTTTGAAAAATTTGTTTTCACCAAAAAAAATTAGCATACATACACAGGTCAGATTTCTGTGTAAGCCTGCACTAGTTGAAGAAATCCAAATTAGAACTCAGAAAATGCATTGTAGATGTGGCTTCTGCAAGGGGAATGACAAGGAGAAGCTAATAAACAGATAGACCTACCTTAGATGCAAAGGCCCAAGAAGTAATGAAAAATATTTGATGACTTCAAAATATTATTAAACTAATGCACTATTACGTATTTTAAGTTGAAGTGAACTGTTTCGGTAGGACATTTTCTTCTGACTTTATCCCTCTTTGACCGCTCTTCTGGGTTAACTGGGCAATCATTATTCCAGTAATAATCATGGAGTAATTATTTGTTTCTGATCACAGAGCTTCTCCTACAGCAGGTAAGTAGCATTTCCTTACAAGCAAGAACTTAGGGTGATTGGTTAACTAAACATCTTTGGATGGGAGCCCAGAGTTACATTTAATTTCCTGCAGGTTGCTTCCTGGTGATGTCAGATTAAAATAATTCTAGACCATGGAAGAATATCATTGTGACAAAGTAAACTATGATAAGAAACTAAATTATGGGTAAATTGAGTGAGTTATTTAGGGTCAAGCCCTTTATATAGAGGGTATACAGGTGATCACACAGTAGTTTATCCCCAAAACATATTTCCTGCACACATTTATGTCTTGGCATACAGTTTCTCCCAACACTAGCTGTTCTCATTTTCTAAATAGTAGGCTATCTGGATTTTGGCTGCAAGTGTCCAGGATTTCTCCCATTTATATGCATGTGCAGTGCAGAGTATGTAAGTGAGAACGAGACCGTGGGTAACCAACACATTAGCAAGTGTGAAAATAACTCAATTAACGCAGGTAGAATGTGAGAATGTCCATTAATTCCTCAGGAAACAATGGCTCACAGTGCTAGGACCAATGCAGGGTCTTGCAGATGGTGTCAAACCAACTGCATTTGCAAAAACACAATGCAGCATCTGGAGGGCTGGCACAATCCAACAACGTGGAGACAGCAAGTCAGATTTGATCAGAGAGACCAACACTTGACCACATGAGTGTCTCGGCTTCCTGGGATGTGTTCCAAAATCCATCCATCTCATCCAATGTGACAGTCAAAAAAGTCACACTTCACAACTCTGCAACAAGCCATCTCTCTGACTGTCACACAACTTGGCCTGCCTGACAGAATAAATTCATGATATCCACCAATGGCTTCCTCACCTTTTTTTAAATACATAACCTTTTCTTCTCTTAAGTTAAAAAAAAAAGTACCAGCTCACACATAACAGACAAATTGAGCTAAAAGTGCAGTTTATTGTGGACAAAGGAAGAATTTGCAGATTTGAGTAATTTCATTGATTTTAGAGAATATATTTTCCATCAGCTAAGGTAATCAGAGGAATAAGCAATATAACCAACTGGGCATCTGTGCGACAGTTAAAAGCAAGAGCATTTGAGGTCAATTTCCCGAATAGAAGCACTAATATTTATTATCAATTGGCCACTCCTGGGCTACACCATCATCATTCTTGGGCTTAGTTTTATATCTCTTAAAAAATTTCCTGAGTTGGGGCCAGGGAGATGGCTCAGTAGGATAAACACTTCCCTGGCAAGTGCCAGGCCTTGAGTTCAATCCCCGGTTCCACCAAAAAAAAAAAACAAAACCAACAACAACAACAACAAAATTTCCTGAGTGGTTAAATTTACTTATTAGTTACGTTTTATTTCCTTTTTATAACATTAGCTGCACTTATTTAACCCACTATTCCCAAAATATTATAATTTCAACCTGTGATCACTATATAAAATTTTAATAGAATTTTCATTCTTTTCTACATACTGTGTCTTCAAACTATGTTTGCAATCATATCAGTT
>NDGN011537172.1:3501-19217 GCA_002564285.1 Tympanoctomys barrerae | reverse complement strand
AAAGAAAGAAAGAAAGAAAGAAAGAAAGAAAGAAAGGCAGGCAGGCAGGCAGGCAGGCAGGCATATTGCCCACATTGGGGTTGTGAGACAATTGGGCTTAATGGAGGGGTTTTCAAAGGAAATCCTCAGAGAGATCTGAACTCCCTAGCCAGTTGGCGGATACAAAGTGATGTACATATTCAGGTATAGCAGGAAAAATGTGTTGGTTGTCCCACTTGGTATTCAGATGGATTTTCACACAGGTTAGGATTATTACAAAAATGTTGATGACCCCCCCCAAAAAAAAAGCTTTCACAGTAAGAGAACCACCAACAGTAAAGAGACAACCCACAGTGTGGGGAAAAAATTTACTATGTGTTTCTCAGACAAAGGACTACTATTTCAAATATATAAAGAACTCAACAAAATCAGATCCCCCAAATTTAAAGACCCAATCCAAAAATGATTATCTGAAATGAAAAGATACTTCTCAGATAAAGAAGTAAAGACAGAAAATAAATATATGAAAAAAATGTTCAACATCACTAGTCATTTGAGAAACACAAAACATTTTAATCTGAAATTTCACCTCAATCCAGAAAAAAAAAATGGCTATTATATCAAGAAATCAATCAATAACAAATGCTAGTGGGGCTGATGGGAGTGTAGATTAGTGCAAGCACTTTGGAAGTTAGTATGGATATTCCTCAAAAACGTAAATCTAGAGGTCTCATTTGACTCAGCTATTCCCCTTGTTATCGTCCCAAAAGAATTAAAAGTATCATGCCATAGAAATACACATACACTCATGTTCACAGCAGCACAATTTTTAATAACTAAACCTTAGAGATAGCCAAAATGCCAGAAGAAGAGATAAAGATGATGTGGGGGGTTTTTTTGTTTTGTTTTGTTTTGTTTTGTTTTGTTTCCCTAGACTACAGTACTACTCAGCCAAAAAGAAAGGCAGATTTGGCCACTTATAGGTGAATGGATGCAACTTGGCCACATGCGTAAGTGAAATAAATTATACGTACGTATTTAAATATTGTTTCTTCGGTGTGTAAATAAGAACCAAAATGAATAATAAATATTGTGAAATAGGAAGAATATGTTCCAGTAGGAAGGGTAATAAAGAGGGTGGAAGAGATGAAGTAAAAGAAAAAAAGAGAATAAAAGGGGAAAATATGGAAACAAAGCTTTAAAAATAAGGAAGGGAAAAGGGATTGAAGGGAAAGGAAGGGACTGAAAAGAAAAAAGAATCAAGATATATTATGTATAGGTACAAATTCCTTATAATGAATGTGATCATGATGTAGAACTAAAGTGTACCAATAAAATTAATTTAAAAAAGAAAGTGCATGCAACCAAAAATTAAAAATAAACCTGGTGACCCTGTTTTAGATTTGAGGCCACTGGACCATGAGATACTTTTAAAGATATCAGTAGGTGAGTGGCACCATCAGTAAGCACAAGAGGTGGAGATGGAGTTCGTAATCGTAGGGATGCAGCCATACCTGCAAGATGCATGTTATGCATGTTCCCTTAAGAAATACACACAAAGTGAGTAGGGGTCAAGATGTAACCCAGGAGGCACTAAGACTTATTATTCTCAATATTTCTCCTATTATGCTGACAGAAAGCCAGGACTCACTGAGCAATCACAGGGACTCTCCCCCAAAACTCTGCTTCAACTATACTCGCTGATTGTACAGAAAAGAAAGTGATGTAGGCAGAGCTTTAAAGCCCATATAATTTTCTGCTTAAAGGATTCATTGAAGTTTCCAATAAGACAAATCTGAGATCCACCGCTGTTCTCTTAATAAAGATAAAGAAAGGCACTAAATGACCAAAGCCACAGAAAGGAATGAAAGATGGGTGAGAATATGAGACAGAAACAAAGAAACAGAGGACCATTCCACAGACCAACCCACCAAGAAATGAATATTTTTAAATGTTAGAATTTCAAGGTTCCTTAGAGTCCATCGTGCCCTGCTTTCTATTGTACAGATAATAGAAAGAGGACAAAATAAGGACAATATTCTTGCTTTCATAGACCACATTTTGGTAGGAAAGCGTGGAGCCTGTAAGATTCCTACCTTCTAATCCCAGAC
Source organism: Tympanoctomys barrerae (assembly GCA_002564285.1). Lineage (NCBI taxonomy): Eukaryota > Metazoa > Chordata > Mammalia > Rodentia > Octodontidae > Tympanoctomys > Tympanoctomys barrerae. The sequence continues at coordinate 17,127 of NDGN011537172.1, read as the reverse complement.
ACTGCTCTCCCCAGTGTCAAGATCCCAAGTCCTCAGGTAAATGAGGCCCTTCCTCCACCAGTGAACCCCTCTTGAGGAATGAAAGAGGTGAAAGATAAATAGCTGCACCTTGCTTCAGAAAACTCTAAATTATGGATCTTTGTGGTGGCTGGATGACCTTTTCAGCTCCTCTCTCAGAGTCTGCTGCTTTTTGTGGACACACACAGTGTCAAATTCCTTTTTCTTTTATGCAAATGCAGAAACTATACACAAGCCTATCTTTAAGGGTCAATTAAATATACAAGCAGGTACCAGTGGGCTCTTCCCATGACAATGTTTATCTCCTTGGAACAGAGAAGAACCTTGCTCTTGAAGTCCTGTCCAACATGAGCGCGGAGGCTCCCCTTTTGTTAAAGTGCATGCTTTTATGGATTTTGTAGTCTGATCTTTCAAGAGACTTCAAAAAAATCTGCCCAGCAATTGGTAGGTCCTCCTAATTAAAGGTATTAGTTCCTCGTAGGCTGTTTTCCTTCTTGAGAGGTAAGCAGAATGGCTGCAAGTGATTCTTAGGACAGCCACCTGCAGAAGCAAACAGAAGACACACTATTTGACAATATAATGAACACCTTTTTGTTTTATTATTTGTATAAAAAGTAAAATAGGAAAAGAACTGGGTCTGTGGGTCCAGTAATGAACGAATACAAATGGAGAAGAATAGAGAAGAGTGTAATGATAAACAGATGAAACATATAATCAAAGCATAGGAATAAGCTGCTGATGAATCAAAATGACCATAAGTTAAAGGCAAAAATAGATCTGCTGAATTTCAATTTGAACAAGCCATCCACTCCACAGAAAATAAACACATAATATTTCAATCTTGCAATTTAAGGCCTTGTCTTCAAATAAATAATCAGGCATTCATGACCGCCAACTCTGACATCAAATACTGCAGGGACAGGAGGGAAAGGTAAAGTAAAATTTACCCAAAGTGGACTGAAGCCCAACTTGTATAAGTCAGGTATATATGACTACATTAATTAGAAAGACAGTTGACAGAGCAGAGGTCATAGGGCAGTCACAAAGAAATGTCATTTTTCTTTCAGTGACCAAACATAAGTCCCCATTATCAATGCTGCATTGAACAAAAGCACAACGACAGAATGACTTACACTTCATTTTAAATAGAAAAAAATTTTACTTATGAGTGCTATTTTAAGAATCAAACTAGGGAAAACTAAAAATTAAGTCCAGTATTTCTCAAAGTAAAATTTGGGACCCATCTGCATAAGAATCAGACAGGACATGGGTTTAAATTGCGGACTCCCTGGCTCTAGCCTACAGACCACTCAAGAAGGACTCCTGGGTAAAGGCCTAGGAATCTGTACCTTAACCAACACTGAGGAAGGATCTAATGTTCATCCTTTTTTTTTTTTTTTTTTTTTTAGTAAAGGTCTATAGGATCTCACTACGTAGATCAGACTCTTGTTCAGCCTCCCAAAGAGCCGGGGTTACAGGCATGTGCCACCACACCCAGTCTCACTTGCCATCTCAGTGCACCAGCAGGCCAGAGATGGAACCCCAGCCACTGCATCTGCCTGAGAAGGTGCTTTAATCCACTGAGCTATTTGGCCAGCCCTTCATTCACTTTTGAAGACTGCACTTCTAAAATCCTCCATCTCACATCTTTTCTATAGCTGTGCCAGAGTTCTCTTTTTGAAACCAAAATCCCATAATGACATTCTCTAGCTGAAGGGAAGGAAGGGAAGGAAGAAAAGAAGGGAGGAAGAGGAAAAGATAAAGGAAAGGAGGGAAATTTTTCTATTTTGTGTTCATTCTCTGCACAACAAAATCCAATCTCAGCTTACCAGGAACACTCTCACAAAATGCTACTGAATGTAAAGTGGACTACCAAGCAAGATGCAGATCTTACATTAAGTGAACAAGCCAAATATGCAAAGAAATACTGTATAATTTAATTTACTCAAAATACTAAAACATGCAAATCTATAGAGACAAAGTAGATTGCTAGTTACTAGGCATTATGGGAAAAGGAATGGGGTTCATTGCTAACTTGTTATACAGTTTCTGCTTGGGGCACTGAAAAGTTTGAAAAATAGTGGTAAGAGTTGTACAATATCCTGAATAACTAACAGTATTTTAAATAGTATACTTAAAACATTTAAATGGCAAATTTTGTTTCATATACAACCTTAAATTTTAAAAACTAATGTAACCCAGGGATGGTGCCATTATGCCTGTAATTCCAGTACTGGAGAGGCTGAGGTAGGAGGATAATTATAAATTCGAGGCCAGTCTAAACTGCATAGTGAATCCCTTTCTCAAGAAGGCCAAAAAAAAAAAATGTAATGCAATACACCAAAAAGCATTGAGTCATGCACTTCATTTTTATTTACAATGCTAGAATTCAAACTCAGGGCCCCACACATGCTATACAAATGTTTTACCACTGAGCTATATCCTCAGTACAAAACTATCCACTTTAGATGGCTGAATTTTATTGTATGTAAATCATCTCAATACAGCTGTTAATAATATGTACAATATGTACATAAAATACTAGTGCAGGAAAAAGACAGAGAACACATGGCTCCTAGCTGCTAACAGAGATTAACTGTACATGGCAACAAACAGTATCTTGTTCTCTTTATTAGGCTTTTCTACATTTTCCCAAGTTTTGATAATGAGCTTGTATCATGTTGCCTTTGTACCCAGAAGTGAAACTGCCATTTTTAAAACACTTAAACTTCAAACAAGGTAAAAATAAGATGTAAGCCTTGGTCCTCTCCTGTTGGGGGTCAGGCCACATGGTGGTAGAGGTGCTTCCTTTTTTCTTCTTGATTAATGGAGCCCCCTACCTCAACATGCACACTATGATGCCGCATCTTGGTGGCCAAAGGCACTTACTAATGCAACCAGGGACGTGGAGGAAAACTGCAGGGATCCCACAAGTCACAAGCACCACCTGGGCCTGCATCCTCATCAAAGCAGCGAGACTAATGATGGTCCCTACTTCATAAGGTTATAAAGAGAGCAAAAGAATATTACATGAAATGCTTTAAACAATGCTTGATGTCAAGTACTTTGAAATAAGTGTTTAATCAACTATCAACTGCTATTATTCTTGTTGCCAATGTTGCTATATCTCCCCAGAATTTATCATCTGCCCCATCCTGAAGCAGGAATTGGTAAACTGTGGCCCAAGGACCAAGTGTGGCTTAACCCCCATTGTTTGTATGGCCTGTAAGTTAAGACTGTATTTTATATTTTTAAATGGTTGAAAAAAATCAGAAAAATAGTTTGTGATACTTAAAAGTCATTGTAAAACAAATTCCAGTGTTGTTAATAAAGTTTATTAGGACACAGTTAATTTTATTCATTAATGTATTACCTGATAGGTCAGGGTTCAAAGTTTCCCAGGCACCCTGACCCAAACTCTCTCCCCCTTGGCCCCAGGCAGAGCCAAACCCAAAACTGCAGAACAGGTCCACCTGACTGACCTGGGCAAACAACCACAAAACTCTCCTTTGTTAACATTAAAAGTCCCCCACAGATCTGGTAGCCTTACCAAGATTAGCTCTCCCTCAGCTGTTCCAGCTCACAAGCACCCTCCCCACTCCTTAAAAACCCTGTGCCTTGCCTTGTTCACTGCTGTCTTGGTCCACTGGACAGCCAGCCTGCTTGCGGCCCCCAAGAAATCTACTTGCGTCAGAATGTCTGGTCTGGTTGACTGCATGGGTTCATACCTAACATTACCTGCATCTGCTTTCATGAGGTTGCAACAAAGTCTGTCTGGCCTACCAGGCCAGACTATCTGGCCCAATGGCTGATGATCCCTTGCTAGGGTATAAACTCTAAAAGTGAAGATTAAAACTTGGCCATTTGGCTTAACCCACATTAGACAGAACCCTCCACACCCCCCAACCCTGCAAAGAATTAGGTCATTGTTCATATTTATTGAAAAACTAGAAGGGATATCCCTGATCCACCACCTCTGCAGCAACCAGCCTGGGAAGCTGAACTATAACCTCTGTAGCAATATCTCACGATAGCCAGGACAGGTCAATGATGACCTGCTGCCTTGTTTTCATTCATGCTTCAACCTAGGATTCTCTCCAAGACCATCACCGAAGATGCTTCACTTCTAAGGGGCCTGCCTCTAGCTTCCTCATGCCAGTGAACCTCAATCAAAGAATTTGCACCTGACACTTTTTCCTTCAGCTTTCCCATGCCACTGTTTGAGTCTCTACCAGACTCTAAGGATGCCTCTCTTGCTAAGGTAATCTCTGAGTAAATAGTATCTGCTTGTTCTCCATTTAAATTTCCAGTTGACCTCTAGTGTCAAACCATGTGTGGCACCCATGAAAGCCCCATGTATTTTGCTGTTCATAAATTTTCAAATCTAGAGTGACGTGGGTAAGTCAGGACTGTATCTGAACTCCACTCTTATTCTACCTTGATTTCCTTGGCTGTTTTTTCCTCCATTTGATAGACCACGGTCTTTGTTATTGACTCCTATTTGTTTGAAACAATCAGGTCATTCCTCTCCCGCCCCCCCACGCCCTCATTTTTCACTGGGATATCTCCAAGTACTATTTTTTGTAAAGAGAATCACAAAGTATATGCCCCAAAACCTGTTATTTGAGCCAGCCACACAGGACTCTGCAGTTCTCACCAGATTAAGTGTCCAGCTGGTCAAACTTGCCTGTGGGTCATCAAAACATGGGTAATGCTCTCTTTCCACTTCTTTTTGTTGTTGTTGTTCTGAGACACTGGCTTTAATCCAAAGACAATTCTCTCTGGTTTTCCTGCCTGAAGGCCACAGACTTTCAAGATACACATTTGAAAATCACCAACCAAGGGCTCCAAGGTCTAAGAAATTAAATGGACAGGTATCGCTTTCAGCAAACTGCTGCTAGCACTCAGGGGTCATCTTAATCTCAATCTCCCCTCCTCCAGAAAAACCTCCTGCTGCTTATATGTAGTATTATTATACGCTTAATTCTTGTGCCTATCTGGATTTAGGGGATCCTCAGTTACAGCTTTACATGGGCTATATTGTTTGATGCTAACTAGCACCTTGAAGTCTTGGAAAGTTTTTGGGAAAACTTTCCAAGCCATCCAAGCCATCTTCAGTGGGCACTCTGCAGAACAGGTGACTTAAAAGTGTTCAAGAGGTGCCTTGAGGGGGAAAAGAGAGCTTTACAAGCCAAAATGATCAGTAATTTTATTGTCTTCAAATAAAATTCTTATAAAAGTTCCTTCACTAAAAGCTTATTTGGTTTAAGCTAATGAACAATTTGACAGTATTCAGCAACACAAACTACGCATTTCCATAGTAAATCCTCCCCATCCAGTTGCCTCCTTATATCCAGCTCTCTGTCTTCTATTTCAACCTTCTGGTCTTTCTCCTTCTTGACCCTTGTCAATCCCCTTACTCCTTGTCCAAACCCCCTACTCTTTCCCAAAACTTTCCAAGACTCCAAGGTGCTAGTTAGCATCAAACAATATAGCCCATGTAAAGCTGTAACTGAGGATCCCCTAAATCCAGATAAGACCAGCAACTGCGAATAGCAGAATTTCATAATGTTCTTTTGTGAGTGCATATGACCTAGAGTTCCCAGATTTTATCAATTTATATGCATATTAGTTGGCATAATTCTTAAATAGCAAAAGCTAATTGGACTGTTCTAGAAAGGATCTAGATCTCTGCACAATAACGTGAGGGGCTTTTTTTTTAAAAAAAGGCCTAAAAGTAAGGCAAACTCTCCTAAAACCCATACCAAATACATTTCCAACAAAGCAGATCAGAGCAAAATTCAATGATACAAATAAAGAAAAGGCGAAACTTGAAGAGATTTTCAAGGTAGATTATAAAATAACATTAAAGAACATTCAGAATTAAAGATGCTAATTTAGCAGTGGCTCTTGTAGCTTGGTCAAAGGTAGTCTTCTTTTAAATATGCAATTTGGAGACCCATGTGTTCAGGGATTTCGTTTCTAGTACTAGATTCTGACCACAGGTACGATATACAGGTACGATAAAATACTGCAAGGGACCAGCTCTGTCACCAACAGGTTAAGGGCTCTTCCCACAATAACTTCCTAAAGAGGTTCTCATGCTCTTCAACCAGAATATTCACAAATCATAAAATACATCAGAGAAAAACTGTTCTTTAGAATGTTCTTAAAAGAGACCTTATTAGGGACTATTAGCAACAAGTACAGCAGTGAAATTCCAAGGCATCCATTCCAGGCTTCACAATAGAGAACAATGGAGAAATTCACAGAACTAGAAAGGAAATCTAAAATAAGACTTCAAGTTAAAGATTCAGAGGGATCCTCTAGAAGAAGCCAGTTTTCAGAAGCAGACCAATAATATCCTCAAATAGGGAGGAGTTTGCACTCAAGATGTGGGCCAAGATCCCAGACTTATTTATCATCTGTCTCCTTATAATGATCCTGCTCATTTTCTATGGACTCTTAATTACTGTCCTCATAATGGTCCCTTTTCTCTTTTCTTCATTATAATTATTAGGTCAGAAAACATTTATTCTTGTATTATCCAAAGAAGTAACCATTTTCTCAATCTTACTGATTACCAGTCAAGCCACTTATCACTGGATAGTCATGATAAAATCCTCTAGGCAATTACAATCTCATAAAATGAAACCATAGGGAATTTTAGTCAATGGCATTTCCACTTAGGCCTATGTGAACAAAAATGATCTTAAACAAATCACCCTATGTGACTGCAAGTGTCCTCTCTAAAAAGGAACTAATTATTATAGCTAAGACCCTTATTCTACATTTGAATTCAACAAATTTCCTAGGAGAATAGACCAAATTACCCACCATCTGATAGGGGAGACTTTCAAATTTCTAACCCAGTTAATCTGAAACTTTGGTTCTGATCTTGTGGAATAAAAACCTGGTTTTGGGGGCCTGCCCATTAGCTCTGTTGTTTAAGTGCCTGTTTAAACAAAGCAGTCAGGCTCAGGTGCTGTGGTTTGAACCCAGACACTCACACCCAACCAGAAATGCCCGGAAGGCTTCCTAAGGCCGCCTCCCCCGCCAAAAAATGTTTTTATCCAATTGTATCACAAGCACCTATTAGATACATCTTTTCTTGCATCCTTGAAGCCTGATCCTGTTTGCCTCAAACTAACACTTCAAGTCCTTTAAGGATAATTTTCCAAAATCTGCTCATGCACAGAAAGTCTAGTCCTATACACTGTTTCTTGTCGGGCAGTCACGTGGCATGTGTGCCATTGTCAATACTACCAGCTGCAGAAAAGGCAGAAATGACTAAATATTGTCATAAGGAAATACTCATTTGGCATTGTAAAGTTTATTCTGACCACTCCTTTTGGTTTTTTGTGGGGTTTTTTTCACTTTTTTCTCTCCTTTTTATTCGTTCAGGTTTGTTGTGCGCCACGACTATGCCCATCACCAGGAGGGCATTCATCTTGATTCTTTTTATGTCCCCTGGTTCTCCCTACCTGCCTCATTGCATTTTTTCATACACTCTCTTCCCTCTCCCTCTATCTTTTTCCCCCTACTATTCATCTTTTGTTTGCTCTTTATTTCTACTTTGAGTTTCCTTTTAAAAGAAACCATGTGGGGGGGCCAAGGAGATGGCTCAGTGGAATAAGTGCTTTCCTGGCAAGCGCGAGGACCTGAGTTCGATCCCCCAATTCCACCAAAAAATAAAATAAATAAATAAAAGAAACCATGTACTATTTAAGCTTGATCTCACTTCACATTATATTTGATTTCTTTCATTTGACACAATGGTCTCAATCAAGGTCCACCAGTTTTCCTAAAAATGACTCAAGTTTGTCCTTCTTTGTTAGAAAGTAATACTCCACTAGATACCAATTTTTTAAATTCATTCATCTGTTGATGAACATGCAGAGTGCTTTCAGGATTTAGCCATCATGGACTGTGTTTCTATAATATAGGCATGTGGGTATCACTGTAGATGGTGTCTTTAATTCTTTTGGGAAGAGTTAAAAATCTTTTGAGGAAGCTCTATACTGTTTTCCGTAGTGGTTGTAGTAGTTTACATTCTCACCAGCAATGAAGAAGGGTCCCCTTTGCCGCACAATCTGGCCAGCATTTCTTGTTATCTGATTTCTTGATGACAGCCAGTTTTCCTAAAAATGACAGCCATCATTTCAGGTGGCAGGCAGGATAGGCGGGTCCTGAGGGGGATGGTCAGGGGTCACAGCCGCTTCTTATCAGTTGGAACTGCTGGTGCGACCTTGTGGGATTCTGACAAGTCCTTTTGGCCTCACTTAAGCAATTCATGTTTCTGGTTCTGAAGAACTTACAGAAACTATTAGTGGTTATCATATTTGTCACAGAGGTCACAATGTTGGTCACTGCATTATACCCAGAGCTTTAAATGCTTCTGTACAGCCAGTCTCTTATCAAATGGCTGATATGGTAATATAATAATAAAAAAATGAAAATCTTACAGTACAGTTGTCTAGGGAAACAAATGGATAATGTCTGAAAGACAGAGGTCTGGATCTCTAGCCTTTCCTAAAGTGGTTAGCAACTCACAAGCCAGAAAAGACAGACCAAGAGATTACATATAAAAAGAGCTCAACCAGACCACATGTAACAGTGGAACTATGACTTAAACCTTGGCAACAATAGTTTCAATAGTCAGAATTTAATAATGACTGAAGCTTCCCTACTTTTTGTCCTCACTTCCAAATCAGAACCAACTAGAAGGAGCCAAATATTCTCTCTTCACCAGTTACCTGAGGTGTTTTGATTTTAGATAACTGCAGCTAACTCTCCAGGGAATCAGTGTATATAGACCTACATGCTCTCTTTTTTGTCACTGTAACCCTTTCTCACTTCATCATCTTTCTCTAAGAATCTCTGTCAAACACAAGTGCTGGTATGCCTCAACTGTTATACCATGCTCTAAATAAACAACCTCTGTTCATATGTGGTTTAAAAAAATCACTTATTTCCACACCACACATGCACAGGGTGTAATACGCAAAATAGAAATCTCAGCAATCATCTAAAGAGGGCCATTCTTCAGTGAAGTAGAAAATTCTTACCTCTCTGCCCCACCTCCCAAGAGCCTGGGTTCAGCTACCTATACCTATAAATATCCCCTTCCTACAGGGCAAATCTAATGTCCTTGCATAGCCTATTCTAGTGCTGCACCTGGGCTCTTCTCAGTCCTAGAGCTTCCCAATTATATGTCAAGGTAAAACCACAAACAGGTTACCAGTCTCCACAGAATCCCAGATACCACCACTCCATCCTGGTATCTCCAGTTAAAGGAACCGCATTTGCTAATTCCAGATTAAAGCAGAGACATTATAATGTACTGTGTGTGCCATCACCAAAGAATACTGGGAAGATAATAAGATGCCTCTGAGGTCCCAGCCCTTGGATATCTTACACTATACACCAGTTACAGAAGTCAGTGGGGAGCTTTGACTCAACTGACTTTGGGATCTTCCCTTGGGATGGATGGTGCACATTTCTGCGTGTGTCTGGGTAGGTCATTGTGGCAAGGCCTTGCAGCCTATTTCTGGTCTCTAGTCCCTCCCACTCTGTCACTCTTCCCTGCTCTGCATCCTGGTGGCCACGAACTGAGCAGCTTTGCTCTGCCATGCCCTTCCACCAAGATGTCTCTGCCTGGAGCCAGCACATCATGGACTGAAACTGTGAACAGTTAAGCCTCTCCTCCTTTAGGCTGTGGGCATTAGGTGTTATGTCAGCAATGGGAAAGCTGACTGCTACACAGCTTCTGCCTGGAGAAGAATATGTAAGGACCTATGGCAGCTTCAACAAGCCCCAAGCGAGAGGCATATGAACATGCTACAATGGATGGGTAAGAAAGTTTCATCTCAGGGAAATTCTGTCACAGAATTTGTTCCACGCTTCTAAGTTTTGAGAACTGCACAAGATGTAGACTGTACTGTGGTTCTAAACATGTAGAGTCTATAAGATTTTCACACTCCCACTGATTGTAGCACACCTAAATTACACTGATTAATATTAGCAACAAGAAAAGGCTAATTATCTTTATATATAAGTTTTTGGTTCTAGAAATTGACTCAGGATCTTGTGCTTATCAGGCAGGCCCTTGGTCTACTAAGTTATATCCCTGGCTTGCTAACGCTAATTATCACCATAACAATACATCATTTAACACTCAATGAGCTCTCAGCAATCCCTTGCACAATTATTAAATTACTTTGGTTTGTTGTCATTTAATCCTCAAAACAGCCTGGTGACACAGGTTCTATTAATGAATCCATTGTACAGATGAGGAAGCTGAAACTAAGAAAACTAAAGCAAGGTTACACAGCAGAACAAAAGCTAGAATATAACACTAATTTATTAAACTTCATATCTGAACTATTAATCTCTAACTCATAATGCAACAAATAACTCTGATTTGACCACATACATGGACAACTCAAGGATGATAGCTTCATGTAAAGAACAACAACTACACAGGAGAAAAATTCATCATTATTCAGCAACTAAAATTTGACTTCCAACTTATATCATCATCAAATAATTTTATAATCAATACCAGTTAGATACATGTGCTTTAATAAATACAAAATACAAATCTTTCTTGTTGATTCAATTTACCATGGCTTTAAAAATAACTTTGCATCAGCAATTGTCTTACAAGTTATTTACCAATACAATAATCTCATATAAAATCTATTTTCATGCCAACCCGGCATTTCATCATTTCATTAGGCTGTGCAGCACTCTAATGTTAATGGAAATTTAACTACCATATTTTAATCATAATGATTTCATAAAATTACATGAATGCCATGATGAAATCTGCAAAAATACCTAGAAATACAGTAAGTGTGTTATTTCAGAAGCAGTCACTTTAATAATTTGCTACTTTTATACATAGTTAATTTCTATAAACCAAAAACAAATATGAAAAATTTAGTGTATTCAATCTTAGCATATGTAACTTCTTAAATTCTAATACAGGTATCAATAATCTGGGACATCACCACATCAGAAAAAGACACTTAAGGCTCAGCGAGAGATAAGTTGGACAGTTCTTAGCTTTCTCATCATTTTAACCCATCTCAACTTTATGCTTAAAAGAGAAACATATTGGGGTCCAGATAAAGAACTAGCATATTATTTCTTCAAAATTCAAAGAATCACTATTCTAGTCTTTGCCAGACAGACAGCATTTGTTATACTACTCATCCTTGTCATTGTAACAGAAAAACAGCCAGAGACAAAAAAATGCATGAATATGGCTACAGTTTAAGCTTTACTTTTATTTTTAATTTTTTGGATCTTACGTATTCATTTGTTTTTAATTTCTTTTATACACTTTATGGATATGATGTTTGTGTTTTGTATAAATGCCATGTGCTCTAAAATGCTAGTCTTTTGATTGTTTCAAACTCTTAAAAATACATAATCCATTCGTACTCATAGGTTATCCAAAAATAATAACATAACCAGGAAAAAAAAATAGGAGATAGGACCATTTGGCTCTTTGGTTTGAGTTTACTGTGCTGTGATCTGAAGCAAAGTTACCCCTCAGTTTTCTTTGTAATCACATACTCAGTCACATTCACACACTGCACATGCCACTTCTTGTGCAGAAAGTTTCCAGGGTTTGTTTTCATATTCATTAAGTGTGTACTGCACACCAAGCCAGATGTGAAGTAACTTGGGTGTATCATTTCTTTACTCTCCCTTCAGTAATAAAGGTGGGTTCCATCATTATCTCCATCTTACAGATGAGGAAACTGAGGAACAGAAAGGTTGAATACTGATGCTCCTTATTATACGCCTTCCTAAAAAGGCTTTTGTGGCATAAGAAGCAGAAGAAAAGAATAAAAATAAACCTGGAAGCTTTACATGAAAAATAACCAATAGGAGATATTAGGACAAAGACCATAACTATCAATACAAAAAGAAAGCAACTATTTTTATATGACTAGCCCCTACTTTCTTTTATTCATGATGAATATATCTACTTTCAGTGCAATAATACTTGCCATTGAGTATAAAGGATTAAAGTCTCCCAAGGTATAACTTATTTAAAGTGTCCAGAAGGTCACCTTCATATTTTATATTTTGGGGGAATAAATTAAACATCCATTCCTGTATATTCTTCCTTATACACTTCCCAGGCACAGAAGCCTGGATACTGATGACACTGATACTGCAAATGGAAACCATCACTCTGTGGATAAGGCTGAGCTGGCGCTAACTATGCAAAAGAAAATCTTACTTTCTCCTATAGGAAACAAAAATGAAGTAAAAAAAAAAAAAGACAGCTCCTCTTTTAGAAATGGGGGTAGAGAGGTAAGGGAATTCTAGTAACCAAAAGTCAAAATAAGCAGCAGGCTGTTTCTACGTCATTCAGGAGGCAACAGATCAGCGAGCTTCCTCATTCACTGTTCTGAAGGTAAGGTGTATACATCTGAAATCAGCGGCTCTTCAGCCCTCTCCCAGAAGCACGTTTTCCTCACAAATATTTTAACATGCTGAACTGCAAATGAATTATTTACTATCTAGCTCCTCTCATCTAGAGTAGTGGGCCAATACTGATTTGAGTTACCACTATATCTTCATTCTCTAATATGTGCTACCCAGTAAAAATTCAATATATATTGGAGAAATGATCAAAATATCACAGTTTTATGATAAGAAGTTTGCATCAAAAAAGTAACAGAATGCATCAAAACATAAACGATGATGATCACTAAATGAAGTGGTGTGACTTTTTAAATTTTTATGTACTTATTGTACTTTTTCTGCACATAATTTGTCTCTACAACATCTTTAATATACAGAAAAAAATCAACACTATAAGACAGATCTATACATCTATCATAAGTGCTCTCTACAGTTTACTTTCATAATTTTATGATCTTTAGATTGCTAACATAATTTCCAAGTCCCTAAGTCTTTATAATAAGTTATCATATCTCTTATCAATAAGTCAACCAGAAAACTGAATTTTAAGCACTATGCAGAAACTTTGAAATAAAAATTAAGAAATTAACATCTGCAGAGCAATTTATGCAAAATAGTTATTGTTACCTTTAAAATTAATCAGTTCACAAATTGGACCCCCAAAAAGGCAAAAAATAGGAGAATACACTGTATTAAAAATAGCCACATGAAGCTAGGGAGACAGTTCATCGGCCTAAATGCCTGTCTGGCAAGCACAAGGACCCGGGCTTGACCCCCAGTACCACATGCCGTGAGAGCCAGGAACTCCAGGCATAACGTACTGGCTTCCAAAACCAGGCATGTTGGCAAACACCTGTAATCCCAATGCTGGGAAGGCTGAGACAAGAGGATCACTGAGCCTAAGCTGCATAGTGAGACCCTATACCAAATAAATAAAAGATTAAAAATAACCACATGAGTCATATGTGGTGCCACATGCCTATAATCATAGCACTCTAGGAAGCTGAGCCAGGAATGTTTCAAATTTCAGCCCACCCCAAGCAACTCAGTGACTTACCGGGACCCTGTCTCAAAATTTAGTAGCTCAGTGAAAAGATCCTGGGTCCAATGCGCTATATAAATAAATAAATAAATAAATAAATAAATAAATAAATAAAT
>NDGN011537154.1:3121-16108 GCA_002564285.1 Tympanoctomys barrerae | reverse complement strand
CATGATTATTTGAGGTTATTCCAAGTAATTACAGTATCAGATTTTATTCTTGCTTCGTAGCTATACTTTCTTGTGTCTTACACACACACACACACACACACACACAATTGAAATGGAATTCCAGGAAGAGGGAAAGGTGTAAAAGAAGGAGAAAATAGAGAAGTAAAAGAAGGGGAAAAAGAGGCAGGACAAAAATGAAGTGAAAGAGTGGAAAAAAAAAAGAGTAATGAAGGTATACTTGTATAAGCATGTTAATCACTTAAGGGTTAGACTTAAAACCATACAACTCCTATGAGAAAATGAAAGGAAAAATTCTTTGGATTTAGCTTTGGTTTTGGTGGTGTTTTTTGGGTATGCTAAAAGAAGCAAAAATGAACAAGTGGGACTATATAAAATTAAAAATTTTCCATACAGCAAAGGCAAAAGTCAATAAAATGAAAAGGTGACCTCCAAAATGGGATAAAATGTTTATAAACTGTACATCTGTAAAGAGTAAATTTCTGAAATGTGCAAGGAACTCATAACTCATGTAACTCATTCAAAAAACAAAATATTGTTTCATGACTGAAACATGGGCAAATTGCTCCCCAAAAGAATTATTAAGTGGCCAAAATAAATTTGCCATTACTAGCCATCAGGAAAAAATGCAAATTGCAATGACCTATCACTTACATCTGTTACAATGGCTGTCGGTAAAGCAAAAGAAAATAAAACAAGCAGAAGGTAACAATTGTCAGCGAAGGTGTGGAGAAACAGGGAGCCTTAAACACTGGTGGTGGGCATGTGATTTGGTACAAGTATGACGCAGGTATAGACAAAGTATGGAAGTTTCTCAAAAAATGAAAACTGGATTTACTGTATGATTTTGTGGGCCTGCTTCTGGATATACACTGGACAGAACCGAAATCAGGATCTGGCAGAGAAATTCAGCCCTCCGTATATACTGCAGCCAAGGCATGCAGACAACCTAAACACACTTTCATCAATGAGCAGATGAAGAAAATGGGATATACATACAAAATGGAATATTACCACCCAGTTTTGTAAGTGAAAGAAATCCTGACATTTACAACAACATAAATACTTGGAGAAGACTATGCTAACTGAAACAAGCCATGCTCAGCAAGATAAACACTATATGAGCTCACTTATGTGTAGAATCTAAAATAACCGAAGCCACAGAAAAAAAGAATAAAATGCCGCTTGTCGGGAGGAAGGAAGAAAAGATGATAGAGAGATGAACGGTAAAAAGTACAAAGCTTTCATTATAACAAGACAAATAAGTTCTGGATGTGCTATAGCTAACAATTCAGCATTGCATACTAAAAATTTGCTCAAAGAATAGATGCTATGTTGAGAGTTCTTCCCAGAGACACATGAATTAATAACAACAATACCAATACCAATACCAATAACATGATAAAGGAAAAAAACTTCCAACCTGATAGATGTGAGAGGTAATGAGTTCATGGTCTCACAAAAGTGAAGAATGAAGTTGTGAACCAAAGGAGGAAATTACAATTTTATTGGAATAAGGAGAGAAGAACATCAACTGGATTTCTAAGAAGAGTCCCAAGTGGGTGACCATCTTTGTTAGGGATATTTTATATAGCAAAATCATAACATGGGTCCAACATTGGTCAAACAACAACCACACTATAGGATTATAATACAGTTGCTTAGGTAATATTGATCCAATAGAGAAATGAATCATGTACCAAGAGCATGTGAAAAGAACAAAGGTTCCAGATGTACTGGCCACTTACCTATTCATCTGATACCTATGTGGGTCCACTGGAGCAGGTGGTACTACTCATAGTATGATTTCCATTTGCTGTTTATCTCTAGGGAGACTCACAGGCCTGGTTATTGCATCTCCATCTTATGGCCTGTCTTCAGATTTATCTCTAGCCAAAAATCTTTGTGTGTCTCATCTTCTTTGCTGATGTCCTTGAGGGCCCAGCCCCTCTCTGATTGCTTAGAAATTTCTACCTAACTTAGCTGTCTGTAGTAGCAATAATGAAGGGATAGAAAGAAATTTTGGAAAATGATGGCTACACTTACAGCCCTACTAATGATCATAGTCTCACAGGTTGGGTGCTTTTCTGCAAACCTATGGAGCTAGGTACACTCAAAAGGTACAGCCTTTTATATATAAGTCATGCATAAAGAAAGTAGGTTAAAATACATATAAAGATGTAATAGCTGGAAGTAACTTATTTAGGTTGGGTTAGAACATTGATCATTGGAAGAGCAATGGCAAAAGGCAGCAAGGTGAATGGCTTCGCTCCAGGGGGAGTATAAACAGAATTTGCTGCTGTATACTCAAAGCATCCGTGTGTGTGTGTGTGTGTGTGTGTGTGTGTGTGTGTGTATTTGGTACAAGGCAGCTGTATTATGCAGCTCAGACTCATAGTGATCCTCCTATTTTCAGTCTCCCCAGCACTGGGATTACATGCCACCATGCCTGGTCTAAAGTTGCCTTTTAAACCAGTCCACCTTGCTATGTTTTCTCCTACCCCAACTCTATCTCTAATTAACTTTCAGAGACTATTATTCAAATCAGCCATTATGTAAAAAATTCTTAATCCTTTGAGTACCCCTGAAGGACGTTATTATGTAGATTTTCTCAAGTGATCAATTAATATAGAAAATCAAGATAAACACATTCCAAAATAAAAAGCAGACTGCAACTTATGAAGGGCTGATGTCATGTTAGGCATTGTGCTAAAAAGAATGAATATTAAACTCATCAACTCATTTAACTCCTTCATCTCTATGTGGTAGGTATAAATATCTTAATCAGAAAACTAAGTGTCAAAGAGGTTAAGTATCTGGCCCAAGGTCATACAGCTATCTACTGGCAGGAGCAGGAACATGACTTTTCAGAGGGTGATGTGGAAGGTTACTGCTTGATATTCAAGTATGGGAGTGTGAGATGTCTGTGAAACATGGTGGGGAATCAATCTTGCTCAGTAGGAATTTCAATGTACAGCCTGCTTGGGTGTATTTGGGTCTATAAAGAACAAATTAAAGTATTTTGTTCTGGTGCCCTAACTTTTAGTCTAAATCATCCAGGACCACAATTAGGATTCAGTGTTTGTGACTCCCCAAGAAGAAACAAAGAACACAGAAATTAAGCTAATCGAATCGGGAGGAAAATTCATGAGGTCTGGGAAGTACAGTTCTATTAAACGAGTCAACAAAGTTAGAGATATTAAGATGAAAGCAAAGCAAAGAGATTTAACTTGGAGAGGAGAGAAAAGTGTCAAACGCACAGGAAGGAAGAAGTCAAAGACAAATATTTAGCACATATTTACTTGATGCAAAGCAAAGTAAATATCTAGTCAAGGCAGAAATCTGTACTCAAGTTAAAAAAAAGAAAACCTACAGATCCTGGAGCCTGCTGTTTTGTCAATTAGCTGAAAGCAGCTTTCTACTTCTTCAAATAAAAGCAAAATAATTCGAACTTTCTTGAGCTCTGCCTTGAGACCAATAGCTCTGATGATAAATATCAGCAGAAATGTTGGAAATGTTGTATGTCTGACAGTGTGCGTTATGTTTTATTTATTCATTTCCAGGGTACATTGAGAATGCTTATTCAGTTCCAAGCACAATTGGCAACATTGGTGACCTAGAGCAGCATAACAGAGCCCTTGGCTATCTTGACGCTTAGTTTTCTGATTAAGATATGTATGCCTACCACATAAAGGTGAAGGAGTTAAATGAGTTGATGAGTTTAATATTCAATCTTTTTAACACAATGCCTAATATAACATCAGCCCTTCGTAAGTTTAAGTATCAGATCTCAGAGGTCAACGAAAGCAGACATGTAGACACAACATTTCCAGATCTATAAAAGAGCTAATAAGTGCTTCAAAGTAGGCACAGGGTTGCAGGGGGACCTGGGGGAACCCCTGGAGTTGGATCTCAAAGCATCTCAAGAGGGATCAAGGAGAGAATAAATATTTTAGATGGCAATTCCACATCTGGGATTATGCATTAAGAAAGTAGATTTTTTAACAATAAATGCAGGGCCAGGGAGATAGCTCAGTAGTATAAGCACCTGCCTGGCAAGTGCAGGATCCTCAGTTCAATCCCTAGTACGACAAAAAATAAGTAAATAAATAAAAAATAAAAATAAGTATATATAGATATTTAAAGTCTATATGTTCTTAGGTTAAAATCCAAAAACAATCAGCATATTCAGCCATGAAAGAAGATTTAAGTTTTTTTATACTGATTCAACTGTCTACTCAATTGTTTTTAAATGTAGATGGATCCCTCATTACTTATTCCAATACAGTTTTAATCTAAGGAAAAGATTAAAAATTTTACTCCAATTAAAGTGAGAGAAAATTCATGATGACTATATAGAGAAAAGAATCCATGGAACAATGGCAGGAAAATTCAAAGAACAAAAATTCCATGGGTAATATAAATTCAAACATGTAAAATGTTTCCTCATTGATAAAGATTAAAAAGAGAGGAATGACGATATTGGTAACAGAAGAGCAGAAGCATTTTAATATTTAAAACCACTTATGTTATTTAAAAATTATGTTTGTGTACATACATATAAATTTAAAGTACACAAATTAAAGTGCTTCTAAATTATAGTGAAAATACCTTAAAAGTCACTTAGTAGGATATCTAAAATATTATAGTTTATCTAAATCTGAAAGAAATATGTTCACCATTTTGCCAGAGGCAAAAGAAGTTTACCACTTATTATCTTAAACCAAAATATCAAATAGCAGCCAAAGGAAAGGGGATTGATTTTCATGTTATGAAGTGCTGGTTATCAGGAGTCCAGGAACACATTTATTTCTGCTGCCTCCAGAGTACCTGAATCTAAGATGCGATGTGTTTAATTACACCCCAATGTGGGATTGAAAATCCTGCGGTGGAGTTTTGCAGTACAGAGTACTTAATTTTTCTGCATGTTGAGTTTTAGCATCTTTGGCAAATGCTTCTAATAAATGAGTGGCAAGGAACTAAGTGAAGGTAAAACCTGATGTGCTGTTGTACCTGGTAGAGGTTTGCTGTTGTCTTAGTTATTCTTTTCTCATTGCTGGGACAAAATACCCAATACCTGCAATGAAGGAAGGAAGGGTTTATTTAGCTCACAGTTAGTGGAGGTTTCAATCCACACTCAGCTGGCTCCAAGGCAGAGTGTGGCACAGGGCACAGAGCAGCTGGCAAAGAGCAGAGAGTAAAGTGAGTGGCTGCAGCTCAAGCAGCTAGCTAGCCTCTCTCCCTCCTTACACTGTAATGTGAATTACCCACCCCAAAGCAGGTGCATCACCCACACCAGTAATAATCAATCACAAGCTGCCCCATGACTGCATGAGATTTGGGAGAACAACTAGACATCAACCATAACCGCTGTATTAATAAACCCTGACCTCTATGATCATAGGCCTCTGGGTGTAGTACAGACAGTTCTAAGCAGAGCATCTAAGGCTATCTGCTAGGGCTATATCAGTTAATACACAACTATGTATCCTCTATCAGTTAGGATGGGCCAGGCTATTTTACAGTTACAAGTGGATCTTGATTGGCAAAGTTTCAAAATGGAAAGAGTATATTTGTTGTTCTTGTTACAGGGACAACACTGCACAGCAGGGAGGTTTCTGTTCAAGGAATCAAATGAACAGAGCAGCCACTATCTTGAACATGGACAGTTTGTGTTTCTGAGAGAAAACAACCCTTGGGAGTGTCTCCCACTGACCTGAAAGTGATTCACTAGCCATAATTCACACACCAGAGTTAATCAAAGGAAGCTCTACTAATTGTCAGAGCCCCCCCCCAAAATGTAGTCCCACTATGTGTTCCAAAGTCAGAGAACCAGAAGTAACCAAAAGACATCACTAGTGACTCCAACAAGAGTCTTTTGTGAACTGCTTATTTGTAATCAAGGTATGAAATATTGAAATGAAATTTCAGCAATGCTTTCAAATACCATATCAGAAAGATAATATCTTCCTTAGTACAGGTCATCTGCAATCAAGAGGAGGTCTGAAGAAGAGCAACACAATTTTAAAAGACTGGTGAATCTGGTGGGTAAAGCAAGATAAGAATAATCAAATATGTATAATTTGGCTAAGCAGACCCAGCAGGGAACCACAGTGGGTAGCAGAGATGGACATAGCTGTAATCTAAAAATATCCATAAGATATAAAGATCAAAAGAGGACTTACTTAGCATGAAAATCAGAAAGCTATATTGCTAGACATTCTAGAGAAAGGAATGAAGAGTTAGGCTCTGGGATCATGAAATTGGCCAAATGATAACATTATAAATAAACCAAGAGACCAAGACTTATAGAAGCATTCTTGAATACTTTCTACTCTACAGAATAAGGGGAAAAATCTAATGGAAGAAAACTGGCAAAGGGGACACCTTTAGGGTGGTACCCAAGGACAGAGACACAAGATTCTGGGGTAATTCTCATCTCTTACATCCATGCTAGAAATCCATGTTTTTAGCTGGATGCCAGCTTGAGACAGGAAGGCAGAACAGATAATATCCTCTTGGTAACCTTCTGAGAGTTCAGAACAAGTGGAAGTTAGGTAAACCACAAAGCACTGGGCAATGAGCCTCCCTTCTATTCCACTCTGGGAAGATTTCAGAACCTATAAATACATGGCCTGATTCACTTGGAAACATTTTAAACTGAAACTTTTTGTGAAACTTATTAATATAAGAAGAGGTCAGTCATTTACTTTTCTCCAGCATAGTTTTCAAACAAGAAACATAAGGGATTTTTTTTGCATTTAAATGAAAACCACATATTCTCAGCGTTCATAAATTCTAATCTTCATCCCTTTATGGGAGTGAAACAGGAAGCAACTTCATTTAGAATAAGATAAAACTGAACTGGCCTGAGTTCTTTCTAATCATCAGATTTCAAATAGTAACTTTCCAAGGAAGAGTAAAATCCACCAGGACAAAGCAAATGTGCTTAGTTTCTTGGCAAGAGTCCTAGTCAGTGAAAGCCAGCGATAGTGACTTGCATTATACCAACTTTTATATATCTATTTGTCCACACTATCTTCCAGGAAGAAATTTACCTTCCTAAATACCAGCTACTACCCCTTCCCAGCACTATAAGGTTTCTCTCACTTCCCTTATGACCTAATGTTGATAGTTCTAACCTCTTCTTAAAATCAACTGTACTGAGATACAATTTACATACAGTACACTGCACCTGATGAAAGTATAAAATTTGATACGGTTTGACAAATGTGTGTACCTGTGTAACCACCACCAAAATAAAGATATAAAAGAACCTTAATGTTTCCTCAGGAAGAAACATTATGTGGGAGGAAAGGATATTTCAGCTCAAAGCAACAACGTTGGGAAAGGGTGAGGAGTGACTGCTACTAGAAATCATTGTATTAGAATATAAGGGCTGGAGGGGAGAAAAGGTAAAGCAGGGCCGGCAGAGTGGAAGCGTGGTCAGGAACAAGGAGTGGAGGTGGCCTTCACTTGCAGGGTGCAATATTAAGTGCAGAGTGGAGACTTCATTAAAATGGTCAGACTTTAGAGTATGAGGGGTAGGGAGAAAGTTGAAAGCAAAAGGATCAGTGAAAGTAAAGACCTAAAACAAGAATGTGCTTGACATATTCAGGAAACAGCCAGATAGCTGGTATGGCTGGAGGGAAAGTTGTGTGTTGGGCGGGGAGGGATGGAAAGAGCACAGGTCAGAGAGGTTATTTTTGGGTGGAGGCATCGGTTGTAGGACTTTGGCTATGACCATTATTCTTCCAAGAGTCATATGGAGGCATAAAAGAGGGACAGCCTGGGGCCAGCAAAGGTCAACAGCAAAGAAAAAAGTGGCAGATGCGTGTTAATCTTGGTCCAAAATTCAAAACAATGGAGTAACAAAAGTCAGTAAGGCATGTATGATTAAAACCCCAGGGCAGCTGAACATAAGAGTTCAAGTAAGACATCAGACACCCAGAAGATGTGAAAATGTGCTGCTGATATTTGCAGCAAAAGTTAAAGTGAAAAACATTCCCTTCCAGTGCTGGAAAGTCTTTTCTCAAATAAGAAGTATTTTACCACCTTTCCTAAATAAAAAGATCATAAAGAAAGAAACACTGCCTACCAGCATCTAAAAGGCTGCCAAATGTTCTGTAAGGATCCCAAGAGATCATCAGCATGGTGTTGCATTCCAATCCCAAACAGGCCCATGTCACTTTATACACTTTCAGCCACATAGATCTCCGAGGCCGTTGAGCCGTGGTTCCATTTTCTAATGAACGCTGAAAATCCAGTTTCTGAAAAATAGTCATCTTATGAGTCAATCAAAAGGCATACATTTTTCAGTGCTACACTGCCACGCATCAAGAAACTGGTTTCTTTTCAATAAAACACAAAATTGTTTTATTGGATGAGTATACAAAACTACATCAGGATGTATGTTCTTTCCTAGACACGTGCTTGGGTAACTCCCATCTGCAGCACCTAGAGTTGCAACAGCCCACGTGAGGAGAAAATAGAAGCCACACAAGGCAAAGCTACTACAGGCAGCAGAGACACCTATGTGGGAGGTATTTGTTGATGCTGTAAGGTCTGTTTGCCTGTGCCTTAATTTCCCTTTTGAGCTAATATATGTTAAGTTTTGTGTTCTTCTGTCCATAACATGTAGGATAAGAATAAATTAATGGCTCACCCTAACAGCCACCAAAGCTTTTATAACATATATGTACCCAGTATATTCTAAGTTCTCACTACTCAAAATGTGGCCCATAGATCAACAATATCAAATCAACTGGCAACCTGTTAGAAATTCAGAATGTTGGGGGCTCTAAGCTTCACCTATATTTTAAAAGATGTCATACTTTGGATGGATCTCTGTCTAACCTGTTAAATCAGAATCTATATTTCAATAAGACCTTATCGTCTAAAGTCTGATAAGAGAAACACATAAGTAAATTTACCTAGATGTAATTGCATCTTTGCAACAACTCTGTGATAGATGTCATTCCCAGGTATTAAGCTGTGAGGCTGGACCTTGACATAAGTTGCCATGTGTCAAGGAGATGGAAAAACCAGGATTCAGATTTTGATTCCAAATTGTGCAGGCTCTCTCCAGTAATACTTCACAATCTCGTGATAAACCTAACTAAGAGAGCAAAGTTGAGGGAGGAAAAGGGAAATCTTTGTACTTTACCACCTCATGATGTTCAAAATAAAGGAAAGAGACTACTAATAGTATGGAGGGAAGCCCATTTTCAAGAAGACAGTAGGAGCTCAACAAAGACTAGATCTAGTAGAAAGTGTAATTAACAAAGAAAGGTGAATCTTCTAAAGACCCTTCCCCAAATGAGCTGTGTACAGTAAAGGGCCTGTATGTGTACACACACACACACACACACACACACACACACACTCCTTAAGACCAAATCCTGCTTGGGATGAATATGTATAATTAGATGTTCCCTGGGAGTGAGAAGTAGTAATTAATTCAGTGTTAAACATCACAATCTATTACTTGAACTCCATGGCAACCATGGTTGCCAATAGAGAGAAAACAAAAATTTGGAGCCTATTTTTAAATAATTACATTGAAATTTTTGAAAATGTGTAAAAGCTTACACTTTCTATTTTTAAGCTTTAACAATAGGCATGGACTTGGATTAGGGAAGGTTGCTAAGGAATAAAGGCAAAAGGAAATTTCGCCTGAAGCAACCTCAGCAGTGACATGGATGGTCAGATTCTGACCCTGCCCAAAGTAGAGGCTAGCTGCTCACTCTGGGAAAGAACATTGTTGTTTTAGGTGAGGAGAAGATGTATCAATAAGTTCTTGAGAGACTTGGTTTTTGCAATCAAGCTGAGCTAGATTTGCATATCAGCTTTACATAATGTGATTATGTAGACAATTTTCTTACCTCTGTAAGCATCTGTTCCCTCATTCAGTGCAATGGGGAAAATCAGGTATTCTATAAGGTTCTTAAAAGGATAAGAAGTCCAGTGCAGCATGCTGTGGGTCATGATAACCAGGAAGCAGATATTCAGTTCAGTATATTGGCTATTTACTGGAGAATATCCTCAGGATCAGAAGAGAATGAAAGGAGGTCTAAACTGAGCTGCGATGAAGGTCCCCTAACAACTTTGGCTGACCCCACAGAAGGTTCTGGAGCTAATATGGCCTAACAGAGCTGTTTGATAGTGGGTTGATATGACCAGGGCATTTCTCTTGCCTCACTTTGTTAGTCAACAGATGTGGGTTGCCCACTGGAGGAGAGGACCGTGGGTGAGAAGCTCCCTGCAGAAAAGGTTGTCCCTGAATGGGCTGCCAGCTGTCAGCTTTCTCAGCAGTTGGACCGTGAGTCCTTTGAAGGAGAATCTCACGCTGCATCTCTAGATCCATCACACACTATGCAATTAGTGTTCGCTTCATTGCCTCTGAATATGTCATCCATACAAACATCTCATTAGTAGAGATTCTGATGTCCAAGAAAAAAAAAACCTTTATGATAAACATGATAACAAATTTGGTTTTTACAAATAACTTTCAGGAATTTTTAGATTTGAGTGTTTGAAATCCACACTTATTTAAGCCTCTCAAAACCTCTACAAGATAGTATTTGTTTCCACTTCACAGTAGAAGAAAATAAATGCATAAAATAACTAGAGAGCCAGTACTGATGAGCAGGGAAGGGTGAAAGGACACTATATCAGACAGGTTCTTAAAGGTACTTCTCATCAGGCCATTTCTGTGTTTGCCCAACATTAACTCAGTCTATCACCAGTTGAACAACCATCTCAGGGAAACTGTGTTCACTTTTTTATGGGGGGTTGACTCATACCTTGCCAACTCACCTAACCTTTATGTCACAATCGTCTCACATTTTAAGGTGTAACAACGTACGGCTCATCCTCCCCTACCCCAGGGAACTAAAAAAGAAGCAGAATATTGGATTATAGGCTCTCCAGAGTCCTCTTTCTCTGTTCTCTTGATAATTTGCTACTAACAGTCCAACATACTAATTAATGGGGTGAAAGTACAAGGCAAGTTAAATGTCTAAATCTCCTTATTGTAAACGGTTTGTACAAATGCTATCCGTTCTGCTGGTGCAGCCCGAATGATGACTAAGCCCCCAATATTCCTCCCGTACTTCATCATCCACTCAAGAAAGATGTTCAGGAGAGAAATAGTTCATTTGTTGTTTTTTTTTTCTTTTCTTTCTTTTTTTTTTGGCAGAACTGGGGATTGAACTCAGGCCCTTTCGCTTGTCAGACAAGTGCTTATTGTATTGAGCCATCTCCCCAGCCCCAGAAATAGTTTATTTGACTTCCCACAGAGAGGACAGAGGAGCAGGATGCCTTTGGTTTACACTGTAGACAGGACTAGAAAAACTATATGAGAATTCATTTCCTAAAAAAGGAGAAGCACTTACTAGGAAGAAGAATGTAGACGTGTACCACAATGGAATTTTCCATACTTATAACTATAGCTTGCTCATCTATTTTTATGTCCATGAATCAAATCCACTTACACTTGTACGTTCTATTTCCCAACCCACTAGGTCCTCTCAGAAGTAGTTATGCCTCCCATTTATACTTGAAAAATCCATTTTGAAAACTGGAAAAGAGTTAATGGAGTTCATGCATGGATCAGCTATGTGGAATGAAATTAGCCATTTCAAGTTCTGTATTAAATTACTTAGATGTTTAATTGCTAGTCATACTATAACAAAAAGTATTTGTTTTACCCAACTAGGAGTCATTCCTGAGTCCCTTGTAAGACTTTTTTTTTCTTTAATTCCAAAGAAGAGTTTTTACATGTTCTGTAGGTTGATAGCTCTATTCCTGGGCTCACCGAAACTTGTACTTGTAACCCAGCCTTAATTTAAAAAAAAAGATATTTTTCCAAAGTGAATAATTAGCAAGGTTTAGAAAATATCACTTTTCTATCTTTTCTCTTTAAATATCTATTATAGGTATACTCCCCCAAGTAATTAATAATTTGTTAATATAATAATAAGACAATTTAATCATGATTTTGCTGTTACATTATCAAATTGATGCCATTGCCTATCTTGGGGGAGTTGGTTGGTTTCTGAGCCTCCTTGGGGAAGCAAATGCCTGTGCAGACACAATTGTACAGAGTCAGCAGGTATTAGGGTTGTATAACACATGTCCAGGTCATCACCCCACTCCTGCAGTCCCAGAAAAATTCATATACCTGATAGGATCATTTGGAAAGTGTCCTTGTTGTTTTTACCCTGTACTAGATTTCCAAAATATGCTCCCTATTTCAAAACATGACAAGTTTCCTCATATAGGAAAAAGAAATTAATATCTACTAGAAGTCTACTATTCTACTATGTACCTTGTTTTGTGCTAGATGCCTTGCACATTGTTCAGTTCTCATTACAACTTTTGCAGGATGCTGGTTTTCTCTGGGTTGGTAGGTTATTTTCACTTTTTCAAAAGGTTAGCAATTTTCCTGAGGACCTGTAGCCTATAAATGACAGAGGTATTTGACACTGACTCCAGCATCCTTGAGCCTTCTACTATGTCAATGCCAAAAAGTCACAGGTTTAGTAATGCCACACTCCAGAATCCAGCCTTTGAAGACTGTGACATCAACACAAACTTCACCAGGAGTGGTTGGGATTGAAATGTGCTATATGCCTGAGCATAGATAAGGTCAGGACTTTTCATTTTCGCTGAGCATGTGGCAATTAAAAACCCACTGGAAAGCAAATGATGGGAGATGAGCTTTGGAGCACTGAGGTACCTTGTAATGAATAAAAAAATAACAAGTCATAAAATCATGTTGCAACCACAATCTCCTAAAGGTTAGGCATAAAGGCCAAGTTGCTTTCATCACTGTATTACTGCAAAAATATTTAAAGATAAGCACATGTTTTAGAATTTAAACAAGACCACACATCCAAACAGTATTCTCTCTCTCTCTCTCTCTCTCTCTCTCTCTCTCTCTCTCTCTCTTTCTTTCTTTCTTTC
>NDGN011537147.1:1344-12335 GCA_002564285.1 Tympanoctomys barrerae | reverse complement strand
ACTGTCCTACCAATTTGGTCTGAAACTGTCTCACTGCTATTTGTTTCTCAATAAAATTATGGGGGAAAAAAGAAAATAATAAAAAGAAATAAATAAAAAGAAATTTATATGAATACACTAACACTATATATATTATTTTGTCTCTTTTTTCATTTTTATAAAGTCTGAGATGATCCAAAAAAAAAAAAAGAATGTAACACATAATTCTTGATTGGCTTCTGGAACAGAAAAACACCAAAGAGACAACTGAAAGTACCTGCTGACTTTGATCATTCTATTACAGATGTAGAGTATATGAACATTTATAGAAATAAATAAAAGCTATAGAAAAGTTTATTAAACTATTTTTGCAAGTGTAAAAAATTTTAAGCATGAAATGATTTTCAAAAAGTTTTAAGGGATTTAGCTTAGAAATATAATTAGCTCAGCAGTAGAAAACTTGCCTATTAAGTGGGAAGGTGGGTTTGTTCCCTAGCACCAAAAATTTAAAAAGCTAAAATAAAAAGAGTATTAAGTGAAAATTCAAGCAAAGTGAGAAGAGATTATTGCAATATAAATCCAACAAAAGCTCATATACAAAATTTAAAAACACCTAATCATTAATAAAAAAAAACTAGCCTTTCACAAGATATCCAATAAATATGAAAAGGCGCTCAAAATCACTAGCTATCATAAATACAAAATGACTCATAAGTATGGCTAAAATGAAAAAAACTCAATACTAAGTGTTAGAGAAGGTGTAGAACAATTAGAACTGACACTGAATTAAAAGGACTGCACAGAAAAATATGAGGCAATATTTACTAAAGCTATTTAATTCCTGGGGGGATGGGATGGTGCTGAGTATTTTGTCTTCATTCACCCAATAGAAATGAGTTGTTAAGTCCATTCACCAAAAAACATGTATATTCTTTGTATCCCAAAGAATGGTAAACATATTCAGTCACTCTTATGAATGTTCAAAACAGCTTCACTCATACTAGCTTAAATATAAACAACACATAAACAACAGAATGAGTAAACAAATTGCATATTCTCAGACACGATGTTAAAAGACATAAAGACTGTGTTATATAGAGTTCCATCTGTATTTGGCCAATTAATCTACAATTATTCAAATTAGAATTATAGGTATCCTAGGAAACAGGATACTGGCAAGGAAAGTAAAGCAGTCCTTTGTGGCAATGAGAATGTTCTGTATCTTTTATTCTGTAGTACTAGAGACTGAAACCAGGACCTCACACTGAGCAACATCCCCAGGCTTTTTGAATTTTTTTATTTTGAGATGGTGTCTCTCTAAGTCACTAAATTGTTCAGACTGGGATCCTACTTGTGATCCTTCTGATCCCACTACTGAAATACAGGTGTGTATCAACATGCGTGATGTGCTCCATATCTTGGTATGGGTCCTGGTTATACGGTGAGCTCATGCGCAAAACTCTATATGAACACTTATGATTTGTATGTTTTATGATATGTAAGGTATATTTCAATTAAAGATTTTTTTAAAAAAAGGAAGAAAGAAAAGATAACAAATGCCCTGACAATCCACTTAGAAATGAATGGAAACAAAGATATGCAGGAAATAATTGAGAGATTTTTATGTTCCAGGTGTGGTCCCCTGTATGTAACTGAGGAGGGAAAAATACAATGATGAATTTCTCAATTCTATGGTTTAAATACCTTGGTGGAAAGTAATGTTGCCTAAGAAACCTAAAGCAAGAGGAACTGAGTTCAATTTTGGACATGGTATCATAGACATTTAGTGGCAACAGGGCAACTGATATATGAATCTAAATTTTAGATAACCTAAGAAGTTGTATAAATTTAGAAAAGATATTAGTCTGTGCAACAGAAATCTAACAATACAATTCGTGACGTGATAGTTTAAATTCCAGTGAGTAGGTAACAAGCAGCTTATTATTAATTAGATAATGTACATAAAGCACTCAGAACCAAGTTTGACATATAGTAAGTGTTCAATAAATATCAGGTTTGCTATAAGTATGATCTCTTACTTTTTAGGTATATGTGCTGCCAAAGTGAGCACTCTTACTTTTTAGGTAATTAGCTTTATACATACTAAAACACAAATCTTATTCACCCAGCTCCCTAAATATCTAGAGATTCTTTGGATTTTATATCCTTATTTTTGAATTGCAGCCATCCTTTAAAATGCTACCTCTCTCCTCAACCTATTTCTTGTGGACCATTCAGAGGCAGACATGTGCAATCAGACTCCTTTGCGCAGAAGTCTGATCACAGGAAAAGCAGCAAGAGATGAGAAACACCAGAAGTTCAGAAGTTCACGTGACTGAACTCCACATGGTCCACGGGGCCCAGATCTCTGCCTGCACCACCCTGGCTCCTGTTCCTCTTGAGGACCAGCTGCTCTCCTCCTCCACCTCTATTCTTTCAGTAAGCCTCTTCTGCTCACTGAGAATAGCCAAATTTGTATTTTTTAAACAAAGAATCCCGCCTGATAGGTAAAGAAAGATCATTCTGCAAGGTGTTTTACTATCAAACACAACTGTCAAAACTCAATAAACCGTACCTTTAAAGTAAGTGAATTGGCACGGATGAGGCTCTGGGTTCAATCCTCATCCCCAAAACAGAGTGAATTTTATCTAAACTCTCAAGTTTAGAAATCTAGTAACAGAAACTCTTTACCTAGAAACAGACAATTTATACTCAAAGCTGTCACTTGCTTCTTCAGTCAAATTCACCCATCTGATCTTCCAAGAATCTAAGAAAACATATAATGGGGCTTTTAAAACTATGTTCTCCTTCTACCACAGCAACCACTGAAGAAGAGTAGCCATGGCCCTCTGCTATCCCATGGCCCTGGAGCTCAACAGGGGCCACAAGGTGACTAAGAATGTGAGTAAACCAAGCCACAGCTGCTGTCACACCAAGTTCGTGAGGGACATGATCCTGGAGGTGTGTGGCTTTGCCCCCTATGGGTGGCGTGCCCTGGAGCTGCTCAAGGTCTCCAAGGACAAGAGCGTCCTCAAGTTCATCAAGAAAAGGGTGGGGACACACATTTGCACCAAGAGGAAACAAGAGGAGCTGAACAATGTGCTGGCAGCCATGAGGCAGGCAACTGCCAAGAAGGACTGAGCCCCTCTGGAATAAAACTTTGCAGAAAGTTCAAAAAAATAAAATAAAATAAAAAACAAAACTATTTCCTAAAGTATCCACTGCATGACCTCTGGTAGTCAGCCTAGGTAGGTACCACACATAGGCAGCTGGCACTGAAATTAATTTTAAACTACTCCCAACCTAATAAATGCAGTATGTCTCCCAACAATACTTTAAACGAACTGCTTCTCTCTCTGACCTTAACAAAACAAAAATGTAAATAACCCAAGTTTCAATACAGTACAGGTGCAGAAAACAAAAATACATCACACATAAACTAAAGCCAACTCTTGCAACATTAATGTTCTAGCCCCTTCTCTTCATTACCTTAATAACCTTCAGTATTAATTAACTCATGAGTTTCTATTTCTACAACACGATCTAAAATATTTACAAAATGAAAGTAAAAGCTCCAATATTTACCTACCCAACATTTGGCAACCCAACAATACCAATTTTCAGTGAAGTTCCAAATCTTCCAATGATTGGGGGTGGTTTAACTCCATCACCTCCCTTTTTGGGGGGCATCTGAAATGTCAAAAAACATGTACAAAATTTTTTATTATCACTGTGGACAGAAACACAATGCATTATATATACACATTACTGAATAAAGACAAAATATGCTGTATTTTATCAATCCAATACTAACACCTAAATTTGCTTTAAAAAAAAAAGTTCTGTAAACAAATCATGTCAAAGCAGTCACTCCCAAGATGTTCTGGAAAAACTAATCTAAAAATGTATTGCACCAGAAATCAAACATAAAATGTAGTTCCAATCCTCCATCCTGACTGCTTACAAAACATTTTATGTCTTAATCTATTTTGGGGTTATACGAATGAAAGCATTTTGAAGCAGGTGCGGATGCGAGTCGAAGAAAAACCTATCTTAAAACCACCAGCCAGCAAGTCATCTTCCATCAAATGATTATTATCTGGGAACTGTTCTTCCCTATTTTCCCACAACTTCCATTTTTCCATAGATGAACAAACAGGGTAACCGGGTCTTCCAACCAAGTCCCTCCATCTTTGGCACTGCAAGTAAAGTTTATCAATCCTCAAAAGTAAACTTCAAAGTCTATACACTGGTTACTTTTAATAATAAATTATTTCACTCAATGCGCTACCCCTTGGTGTTGGCGTTGGAACCCAGGGCCTCCTGCATGCCTCAGGCAAGTGCTGTTCCTAAGACCTACACCCTCAGCCCAAAAGCATTCAAGCCTCTTATTTACAAGTCAAAACTTTCTCTGTCCCTGCTAGCTCAGGCCTCAACTTCGAAGACGCAGGTTTCATCCCACTTGACCAACTCCAAACTCAAATTCACGATGACTGCCAACCTAGTATCTTAGAACCACAACCGTGGCTGTCCCCGGGCGCCGTGGTACCTCCCAGAGCTACGCGGGGGCTCAGCTCCTGAAGTGAGGGCCAACCTCTGATCCCAGACCTCGACAACCTCATTTTATCCCTGGGCAAGAATCTCCCTTCTCGGTCGTGACACCTGCTCCGGGCCGAACTCTAGGCCTCCAAAAAACAGCTAGCTGCACGCGCAGAGCCTGCCCAGTCCTCGGGCCTCGGCGTGCTGACCGGCCGCCCAGTCAAGCGGCCCCAGGCGGACACGTTTCCACCACCAGTCGCCCGGGATCAGGAGAGGCTGTCCTGGGACCAGCGGGACCACGCGCCAGCCGCCCGCCGAGTCCGCGGCCTAGTCCGCCGCGCCTCATTCATCCTCACGCCCACGCCGCGCGCAGCACCCGCCCCACCCCGGCCGCCGGCCCGGGCCGCCATGACGCGGGCCTCAGAACGATGCGTTGGGGGCCGAAGCCCGTGCAGAGGGCGCACCGCGGGCTCCCGGCGGGCCTCACCGTGTCCCAGGAGGACGCTGACCCGGGGACTCAGGCAGCTGGAGACAAGTCCTGCCGGCAGGCGGAGGCGGAGAGAAAGGCGGGGAAAGCGCAGGCCCGGCCCCTCGGCTCAGCGGCACGCAAGACGGCGGCGGGAGCGGAACAGGCGGGCCGGCGGCACCTGCGCGAAGGGCGCGAGCCCCGCCCGCTGCCGCAGGCCCCGCCCACTAGCCGGGCGGGGGCGGCGCGGGCAGGCCGGGGGCGGGGTGGCGTGGGGCGGCACAGCGCTGCTCGGCGCGCGCGTCTTCCGCCTCCCGGCACGTGTCCTGCGGACTCCGCAGCTCCGCTTCCGCCTGTCTCCTCCACACCCACCCCGGGTTCCACGCCCCACGGTGACCGCCAGCCGGCCCCAGCCCTCGCTTCACCCGCGAGACCCCACGCCCCTTGGAACCGCTGGGCCGCCAGACCCGCTGCTAAGGAGCCGCGGTCCCAGCCCGCCGTCCTTTTCTGTAACTTTCTTCTGTCTGTGCAGACTGTGAGAAAGTATTAAACTTTATAAAAGGAAAGAAGCAAAAGGCCAAGAGAGGCCTACGATGGGTGCATCCCTTCTTCCCTGTACCACACAGGGGTCTCCCCGGTCCTGGGATCTCAGAATGCGCTTGCAGGGCCAGTCCCGCTCCCACTGCCCACACTTAACGCTTTGGCAGGTTAAAAGGGGTTTTGAAATTTGGGAAGCATTCGTTAAAGGTGTCCAGCGTGATCCTGGACAAAGTAACGTCTCAAGCTTTAGTTTCCTCCTGGGTAAAATGAGACCACTGACGTCCGTTTTAGATTAACGTGGGAAATAAAATGAGATACCGTGTGTACGGTGGGAAAGCCTCATCAGCAGTAGCTATTGTTAAAATTAGGATTTATCTAGTCTCACAGGAGCTCTGGTAGGTTTCTTTCACTTTGGTTCTCGCGGTGGGGGTTCAAACTTTTGTGGCAGTGAATGTAAACTGTGTCCAAAATTGTGATAAAGCCTTTTTCAAAGATATTAGTTACTAATAAAGGATATGAATTGGTGGCTATCCCCAGAACTTGGATGAGGGAACAATATCATAAAGGTTAACTAATTTGGAAAAATTCACAGAGCCAGTAAAGTCAGAAGCCAGAATTCAAACCACTCTTACTAGAAACTGTTTTCAACCAGAATTCTTTTGAATAAGGGACTCCAGATAAGCAGCAGCTGAGCCACGATTTGTAATAAAATTACATTTTTCTCTTCACCCTCTGAGAGTGATCTACTGAGAAACGTGAAAGCACTTTTGGAAATTCTCAAGGACATAGGCAACTTGTTTTGGCTTTATATTTTTCTGAATAAACGTACGCCGTTTATACTTTCTCAATCTAGTACTCTTGTAACTAAAACAATGTATGTATAAAATAGGTTTCTGGGTACCGTCTAGCTACGATAAAAGCAGGACACTAGCCCCCATTTTGTCACCACTTCCAATATACAGTAACTTATGAATAGCCCTAACAAAGTAATTCCTAAATTATTTACTGATGCTTTAGTAGTGAAGTTCATTTTATTTTACCTTTTTGGTGCCCCAGGACTTGAACTCTCAGCCTCATGCTTATGGGCAGATACTATGCCACTGAGCTACATCCTGGCCCTGGAAAAACTACATCCCTGGCCCGGAGAAGTTCTATAGTTGGGTTCACACTGCTGCTTATGGAAGCAGAGAGAAGCCATTACTTAAACTCAAGAACCCCAAAGAGCCCTCTCTGCCCAGTAATGGCCACTCCAATACTAACTGGAAAATGTTCCCTTTGTGAGATAGTGGGATCATCTTCAACTTAGCACTCTCTTTTGGCCAAATCTACCTACCTCTTTGATCTTGATCTCTCTCTCACCCACCCATTCCCATCAATTCACTGTCACACCCTTGAGTCAATGACATGTTTCTTGCTACAGCTATATCTTTCTTACACTTCTGACCACCTTTAAAGTGCCTTACCAAAGAGTGACACAGATCTCAAGGAGCGAGGCAGTTTCAAAACAGGTAGATTGCTGCTACTGACAGTTTCCTGTTAACAGAACTCCATTGCCAAATCACAGTTATTGAAGGGGTTAAGACCACAACTTACAGTCACAAGAATGATTTAATTAGCCTATATTAGGTAAAGTTTTTCCAGGTATCAGTCAGCAATGGTAAGGAAGGCAGGGATCATATAATAGGAACATCCGTGTGAGTGACCCCTCTACTATTAAGCCAGACAGTTGATAAATCCCGGTAGATACCTGCTATTCTGTATGATAAAGTTCAATGAAACAAAAAGGACATTAAGAGTTATTAAAGTGACTTTGAATATAGGAAAGCTTGTCCCTGAACCTTTTTGTACAAAATATGGTCTGCTGGTACCTTTGGGCTTGGTGTTTTCTTTTTGTTTGGTTGGTATTTGGTTTTTGGTGGTACCAGGGATTAAATTCAGGACCTTGTGCTTGCCAGGCAAGCACTTATTCCACTGAGCTATCTTCCCGGCCTTTCCTTTTTTTTTCTTTAACAAGGACAAGGTCTTTCTATGTGTCCAGGGCTGGTCTCAAACTCCTGGGCTCACTTGATCTTCCTAATTCAATCTCCAAGTAGCTACAACTACAGACATGTGCCACCATGCTCACTTACACTAAGGGATTTAATGAAAACTAAAGGAAAAGCATCAGAAATGATCTGACATAGAAATAAAAAGATTTCTGTCTGAGGCAGAATGAGAATACACTATTAGATCAACTCAACACAAAGTTATTGTTGAAGAAAGATCAATAGGATGAAAGAAAGTAGACTAAGGAGCCTGTTTTTCCTCTGGATTTTTTTTTTCTTTTCCCCATTGCTATTGTGTGGATCTTAAGTATGCTCCAATGGTCCTTGTAAGAGAACCCTCGAAGGGTGTTGTTGGGAGATAGGAGAGCCTCTTTAGATGTGGAACCCAGGCAGGCAGAAGTCGAGGTCATTAGGGGTGTGTCTTTGAAGGAGGTAGAGGGACTTCAACACCTTTTCCTCGAACAAAAGACAAAATAATAGTGTTGAACACACTCAAAGAGAAACTCAGACCTGATAATAACTGTATAGGAGATGGTGACAGCTATGTAGTTACTAAAGAGTGTTTTTCCGTTACAGGTGTCAATTTCTTTTATACTCAGCTATCTCCCATATATAGTAAACAGAAATCAGCTTAGCATAACTTATTGATACTGTTGTTCATCTAAATAAACTATATATTTGACCACCTACTCCATGCCAGATATTGTGCTAGATTTTGAAGTAGTGAAGAATAAGACCTTGCCCTCAAGGAGCTTGCACACTAGTGGGGTAGAGAAATGAGTAATTGCATAGATTATGAATATATGAACTTGATAAGCTCTATAGAAAGGATGCCTAAGTACTTTGACTACAATTTGAAAGTTTAAAATAAATCACTGTGGTTTTCACTTACTTTTAGGATTTCTGATATTATGTACCAAGCAGAGCTTAATGATTATCCCCTTTCTCTGTTCCATTACCAGAAGAATTCAGACCCTTTCTGGAATCCACAAAAATGTAGGTGCAGATTTTTCCATTTGTATTCTTCTATTTGACAGATCACAATTGTTGAATCTTTGAAATTTGGCTATAAGTTACTTATGAAGTAAAACATATTCATTCAACTCTTTTACTTAAGGATTGCTCTTACATTTAAAAGACTCCTGATCAGAAAGAAACTTCTAAGTTTTTTCTTAGCTAACACTGTAGCTTGTATCTTGATGTCCCCCACAGCCTCATATACTCATAGGTGAGGCTTTTCGGTGCTGGCTGGATGTAGGGTATATGACATGTATGTAGGGATTAAGGATGTGGTACTAGATTAGCCCACTAGTTGATTTATGATAGCTCTGGGTGTGGATAATTGGAAGGCCCAACCTGGATGTGGGTAGCACCACCCAAAAGACTTGTGGCCTGGATGAGATAAAAGACAAAGGGTTACTGCTGCTGCTTACTGTTTACTACTTTTCTGCCTGCCATGCCATGGACTGTTTGTCCTTTGTGATACCCCTCTGCAGTGCCACCCTGCCTTGGAGCCAACTGACTGTGGACTGAAAACTCTACAAATTGTGGCCTAAAATATACTTGCCTCCTTTAACTTGTGAGTGTTGGGTATTTTGTTTCAACAAAAAGAAAAGTAGCTAAGACACCTAGTAATTGTTATCGTACTTAATGGATAAAGTTTAGGAAATAGATATAACTATACAGGTTGTTTCATTTTGCTTTGTGGTACTCTTGTTTAAACCCAGGACTTTGTGCTGAGCTATATTCCCAGCCCATTTTTATTTTTATTTTGAGACAGATCTTGCTAAATTGCTTGGGCTTTGCTTGAGCTTGCCATTCTCCTGCCTCAACTTCCTAAAATATTGGGATTCCAAGTGAGCATCACCACACCCAGCTAAATTTAAGAATTCTTAAAAGAGAAATTACGTGTTATTTTCCTGGGCTAACATAAAAGGCACATGCTATCCCAAGAAAGTAAATACTGTTATCAGTGTATTAGCTAGCTAATGCTTTTTAGCTACAAGTACCAGAAATCCCAATTTAATGAAATTCTATTCTATATAACAGACTGCCGGAGAAAAAAGTTCAGGGTTCATAGATCCTGTAGCTCAACACTATTTTCAGGCATCCTGTCCTTCTATATCATGACTTTTCCTCCCTTGGGCTTCCTCTGGTTCATTTCTCAGGCCAATGCCATAAAACCTAGTATAGCAGTTCTAGGCAGCACATTCAGGAATGACAATATTGACAGTGAAGAGGTGGGGAGAAAACATCTTTTCTATTAATCCTCTTAGAAAAAAAGGAAACATGTCTCTAGTAGCTTCTTCCATTTCACTGTGCAAAACGGGGTCTTGTGCAAACACCTGAACCAAATGCTAAAAAGAGTATCAGATTACCCTTAAAAATTTTAGGCCATTTCATCCATCCATGGTTCTGGAAGATAAGGCAATTTCCTCTGAGGCACATTGATGCAAGATATAGATAGATATCTGAGTGAGATTCTAGTATAATAGAAAAAGATATTAGCAATTTCTGCTATACTTCCTGAACCTTTTTTTTCTCAAGATTTGAGCAGAATATGGTAATTCTGATGACTGTTGGTAGCATTAGTGGTCATGTGATGTATAAAAATTATAATGTAATCAATGTTGACATACATAGTTCAGTGAGAAAATACCAAAGAAATTGATCTTTTTATTTCATGAAAATTAAAACGAAATTTCATAAACAATAAGAGAATACAAAAGTTACTGTCTATCATTATCATTAGTGTAATTATGCAGAGGACAAGACATACAAAAGGATTCTTACAAAACAGAACCAAACAGATAATACAAATCTTACTTTTCAACAAACTATAATATACTAGTAGTATAAATGAATCCAATTAGCATGTATATTGAAAATATTTTTTAAAATAATGGAATTTATAATTTGGGGAAGTATATGAACTTCTCCCTATTCCCTCTTTGTTTTTGTCTTTTTGAAACAGGGTCTCACTATGCAGTTCTAGATGGCCTTGAGCTCATTTTGAACCCCAGGCTGGTCTCCAACTCACCATGATAGTCCTGCCTCAGCCTCCTGAGTGCTGGGATTACAGTTGGTGACACCACACCCAGCACCATTTCCTATTTATCTCTCTTCTATTGTGGTCTGTATTTGTGTTTCTCACATAAAAAGAAACCATGTGATATTTGAGCTTCACTTTCTAGGCCCGGCTGGTCTCAAACTCACAGTGATTTTCCTATCTCAGTGTCCCAAGTGCTGAGATTACAGGAATGTGCCACCATGCCAGGCAAATTTATCTTTCTTTATTTTTTTTAAAATTTTATTTATGTGTGGGGGGGGCAGCTCAGCCCACCAGCATGTGGTGCTGAGGGATCAAACTGTGGTCCCTGTGCTTTGCTAAGCTTGTTCTAAGTAGGTGCTTTAGACCACTG
>NDGN011537140.1:393-12767 GCA_002564285.1 Tympanoctomys barrerae | reverse complement strand
CCTCCCCTCCTCTCTCCTCTCCTTCTGTCAGGCCTGGCTCTCGGGCATGCTAGGCAACTGCTCTGCTACTGAGACACATACACAGCTCCAGCTAGCTAGCTAAGACGGTCTCACCAAGTGATCTGGAACTTGCAATTCTTCTGCCTCAACCAAAAAAAGTCCTGATCAAAAATACTATTAAAATATAAAAAAGCACTGAGATTGCAGTTCAGTGGTACCATGTGTGCCTAGCATGAGCGAGGGACTGGACTAGATCAAAAACCAAAACCAAAACCGAAACAGGCAAACCATACATCGAGAGAAAACATTTGATAAACATACCTGTTCAAAATCTCTTTTTCAAAATACTTCACAAAAATTTTAAAACTAATAGCAAAGAACATGCACAATAAGAAAGGGGGATAGGCCTGAAAAAAATCATCAAAGCATGTAGAAATGGCAAATAAAAACAGTAAGATACTAGTACACACCTGTGAAAATAAAAGAAAAAGTGTTGGTTAGCACATAGAGAAACTGGAACGCTCCTGCAGTGGCGGAGGAAATGTACAGGGTGTGGCCACTTCAGAGTACAGCTGGCAGGGCCTTCAAAGGTTGATGGACATTTTATAAGCACAGTAATCCAGGGATTCACCCGGGGAAAGAAAAAAACATATATATGTATGTATATAAAATGTATCTGTACAAAAGTGTTACAGAAGTTCCCTTCAAAACAGTCCCCAGGCCAGGAGGCCCAAATGCGTGTGACACATTAATGGGCTAACAAAGGCACCGCTACACGATGGAATGCTACCTGGCAATAGAGGAAGGGACTGCCCACACATGCAAGGGCAAGGTGACCCATGCAAACATCAGGGTATGGGAAACGAGTTATACACAAACACGAAGCATTGTATATTGTCTGATTTTATTTATAGAAGACTCTGGGAAAGGAAGAGCTATAGTGAGAAAAAGCGGGTCCACAGTAGCCTGGGCTGGGGGGGCAAGGCCGAGGGGTGCCTGCCGTGCACAAGAAAACATCTGCGGCGATGAGGCTGCTCTGCAACCTGCTTGTGGTCGTTGGGCGTTACCTGCCTGTATACATTTATAGTCACCAAAACTCATAGAGCTGTATACTTAAGATGGGCTGATTTTAGTATATGTAAATTATGCACCAAGAAAGCTGTAAAATAAATTGATATGAAACTGTGCAAAAGTGCTGTGAAGTACTGTTTCTCTGAATAATTATATAGTAATATAGAATAAAGGGGAATAAGTGTATAAGGTCACTCTCACTCTCATTTAATTCTTTTTAACTTCATAATTAGAGGCAATGACTAAGGATGTTTCTGAAATTAGTTTTCACTCTGATTCTAAATACTCCCAACTGAATAGTATGGCTCCTTATAAAATGCCAAACACGAGTTCGCCCGCATGGACAAAGGGCGCATTGTCTCCACACCACTCTCTTGCAGTTCACTTGTATTTCAGAAATCCAAGCTTAAAAGCAACCAGATGAAGTTTTATGGAACTGTGTGCAGGGTGGGGGACGGCGATGAGGAAGAAATAATGAAAATAACTTCTGCTCGTGGGCGGAAATTTTCTGCGCCAACTTTCAGCACGGAGTGATCTGTTTCGGGCTGAGTGCCAAGTCCTCAGCGCACAGGATTGCTGTGGCAGCCTCCCCCGACCCAAAGAGCCTCCCCCGACCCAAAGAGCCTCCCCCGACCCAAAGAGCCTCCCCCGACCGAAAGAGCCTCCCCCGACCGAAAGAGCCGTGCAAATGCGAGGTACGGTGAATGCGGGTGAGCGCACTGCCTCGACCAGAACTCCTTGCTGCGCGACAGTCCGCTTTGTTTTAGTTTTTGTTGTTACTGTAACGTTAAGCTAAATAAAAGGTCTGGAAAGGAGCTCTTCTTTAGCCAACTTTACTTGTGAGCACTTACTATCCAATAAAAATTAACCCTGGTGCTGAAGTTCTTCAGACTTGTTTCTCTACATATTGGCAAAAGAAATCTTTTCTAAAAATCATCAGATTTTCATTGTTTTGCCTATTTCTGCTGTATTATGAAGTAAGTCAGGCATTGAAAAATGTAAACTATTAGTTCCTTCCATGAGGATGCAA
This sequence comes from Tympanoctomys barrerae, assembly GCA_002564285.1. Lineage (NCBI taxonomy): Eukaryota > Metazoa > Chordata > Mammalia > Rodentia > Octodontidae > Tympanoctomys > Tympanoctomys barrerae. Next base: position 10,666 of record NDGN011537140.1, on the reverse strand, counting down.
TTAATTTCTGTTAATGAAAAGAATATACACGAAAAACTTGTTTTGGAGGCAGTTCCCACGTGTGTGCTTTAGCACTCTTTACTCGCTTCGTGTGAGTAAGAGGAGAGCACCTGAGGAATAATATATCACGTCTCTATGCTAATCAGAAGTTGTTAGTTACAGTTGTATATATAGTTATAAATGTCTCAAAATATCCTATTTAGAGATAAGAATAGCAAGTTTTTTCCCATAAATTGTGTGAAAAAGTTGGAATAAATTGCATAGAGTTTGTTATTTGTGTAAACACAGGAGCGCTGGGGAGGAACTTACTTGGGAATTTCCTAATTCTGTTTATGTTTTATTTTGGTGTCGGGTCTCACAGCACGCCTGGAACTCACACTGATCCTCCTGTTTTCAGCCTTCCCAGAGCTGGGATTACAGGCGTGCACCGCCTCACCCGGGCTCAATTCGCGCCTCAGCGTGCCTGGAGGCGGGGCCCGTGTGGCCTAAGGACCCAGGAATCGAATCCCGGTCCCTCTGCTTGCCAAAGCAGGTGCTTAGTCCGCTGAGCTAGCTCGCCAACCCTGCAGTTTCTTAATTCTGACACACATAAAAGTCTGTAAAGGCCTTTCCTGAAGTGACAATGACTAAGGCCTAGCAGGATGCACACTGGCGTCTGATGCTCAGAGTGGGCTCTGATATCCATGCTTAGGTAAGGGACCCGGCGCCGCCGCATTTCACTCTGACTACCAAAATCCCGATCGCAGCCCATGAGCCAAGCGGGGTTCCTGCGCGGCCGACACGGAAGAGGAGTAAATCGAATCTGGTTTCAACTTTCAGGTGGGATCAACCCATAAAGATTTCTACCTGACCTCTGCTACATCTGACACTCCCACTGCCAGAGTAAGAATTATCCCAAGGAGTAAAGGAGTGGAAAACACAGTCTCAAATGTGGAAAATAACCAGGGGATTATACCGCCAAATTGCCGTGTCTCTGCAGCACTCCTGACCAATTTTCCACTTTTCTGCTTATAAAGGAGTGGCCTAATTTTTGTGGGTATGTGAAGGACTCAGATTGCTATAATTCAAAGTGTTCTGTGCACATCCACATTCAGTGAGGTGTCCCAAGGCCAGGGCGCTGCCCCACTGTCACCTTCTTGTGGGCATAAGGGTGAGTATGCCTCCCTAGTGCTGTCATGACAGTCGAATTTTCATTCCTCCATCTATTAATTTTTCAATATTGAGAAATGATGCATTCATTTACTTTAGGTAATATAGTAAGTATTCTCACTAGGCAGTACACAATGGCCAAGAAAGATTGGGATAGATCTGTGTTCCTATGGGTCTAAGAAAATGATCTCTTTAGTGGTTGCAGACAAAGCTGCACGAGGAAAGGGGAGTCAGGTGGAAACATGCACAGCAAGGGCAGAGCAGGCAAGAGGAAAGAGCCCTGGCAACTCCGCCTCAGGGAGCATACAGACCCGCCCGTAAACACGCACGTTTCACCCAAGTCTCCAATCCAGCCTTCACACCTAAGTCCTAACCTTCAGCATAAAGAGTAGAAACAAGGAAGAGAGTTTATATTCATCTTTGTGACATTTTCATTTGCCTCCTGATTTGTCAAACTTATGACAGGTATGAGAACAGATGAGTGAAATCCCATTGACTTAGTACAGTAAGTTCACACCACTTGGCTACACCGCACCCCACTGAGGACCTTCCCAGGGGGCAGCCTTCTGTCTGCCCCCAACATTTGCATCCTGGGACTCAGGCTCTCTTTATCACTAACTATCCAGAACGACGTGAATTACTTCTGCACACGTGGCCTTTGTCTTGAGCCAGTCTGTTTTCCAGTTAAGTACAAGGAAGCTGGAAAATGTGGTCCTTGGCTGGGAAGTCACCTGATGATTCATTGGTCTGCTCTGTCCCTTCCACGCCTCTAAAAGTGTATGTTTTAAATCATTACATCTAATTGATGTTCATTCTTAGATAGAAGACCCAAGAAGGCAATAGGCTATTTGGATTACTATTTAAATATTTATGAGGTCTATATAGGGTTGTTCATTTTGGATTAATATCCATGTTTCTAAGTTAATATTTATTCTATTCAATTATGAATACATAAAGATTTTATCAAAGATTGAGCTCCCCATCAAAGGCTTTCTGATTTCAGGGAAAGGTAATATAGTCTTTATCAATTTTAGTGTCCACTAAAAATATGCTATAGTCTGAATGGTTATGTTCCTGCATCCCCAATTCATATGTTGAAATGATAGCCCCCAAATTGATGGTACTAGCAGGTGAGAACTTTGGGGAGGTCATTAAATCATGAGGGCTGAGTTGTCAGAAATAAAATTGTCCCCTTATAAAAGAGATTCCAGGGGACCCGCTAGCCTCTTGCACGCCACTTCAGTCAGTGTGCTTTCCCTAGACAGGCAGTCTGCCCACGTTTCAGCATGGACCATCCTCTTTCCAGAACTGAAAGAAATACATTTCTGTTGTTTAGAAGCTACCAAGGCTGTGGTGTTTTGTTATATCAGTGCTAATAGTCAAAGACCAAGTCCCTCTACTCTCTTATTGAGGACATGTTGGATGGGTGGTTCCAGATGAAAAACCTCTCCAAAAATACTGTTCCAAATTTCTGGCCCCTGAGACTTCACTTACAGAGCACATCCATGTGAAACCTGATAAATCTAAACAAATAGTTGGGAGGTAGAAACAAAGAAGGATGAAGAGGAAATAAACTCTCCACCGAGTTCCATGTTTTAGTTCGTAGCAACTCTAACATTCATTTCAAGCTCTGAGAAGAGCTAGCCCTTGGCTTTGAATGCCACCCAAGCAAAGCTGGTGGAATCTTGTCCACACTCTTTTCCCTGGAAATATCACTTCATGGTTTACCTTGACTTAAGTAGATCAGTTATAAAATTTAAGGAGAACAAGTTGGTTGTGCTCTAATTGTGTATTTTAAAGGAAAACCACTGCCAGGTCATCAGTAAGGAGGTCACACCTACCTGTCCTTAGGAAATCATTACACAGTCATCCTTTGGAACTTCGTACTGGCATTCACTGCGCGGGTGTTTCTAGTTGACGTTTTACTTCTTAGAATTCTAAGTTTCATGTTAGTACAACCTACAGGAAAGAGCCCACGGAACACACACTCGCTTTCACTTGGTGCGTGTCTGTCAGGCATTTATGTCACTGAGACTGTACTGCATATGAGGTGAAACATCAGAAACATAATTCAGTGTGTGACATTACTTTAATCTATAGAGTACCACTTAGCACAAGAAGGATTATTTACTTCGTTTGGTAATTGTTGACCAAAAATTTTAACATGTATCTGATTTTCCTTTTCTCCAATTGCTGTGGTACCATAGAAAGGTTGAGATATATAAGATGTTCTTTATAGGATCTCACAACTGTGAAAATTATCATTTTGTAGGTGAATAATCTCACTGTAGGTTCTTCGAGATTTTTAAATGCTACTCAGAACTTCACTTACTAAAATGAGATATATATGCTTATTTTTGAAAGATTTTGTTATATAATCTTATATGCCATGAAGAAAAAAACCCTGAGAAAGTATCCACTCATCCAATGAACTATTAACAAGTTGCCTTGTTTTCCAGTGTCAAAAATAAACAAAAACCTTAGTGCAAAAATATCACTATGTTCAATTTAGAAAAAACCTATTTCGCTTTTCTTCTTTCAAAATACACATTGAGGATGAACCAGTTTGTCAGTGAAAAGGTATTTGACGATTGTCCAGAGCCAGAAGGCCAGGGCCTGCCTTTCCCTTTTTTTTCTCTGGCCAATCCACATTATGGGAGGAAAGGAACACATGTTCCCAAGAGCCTGGAGAAATGAGGGCAGGCTCCACATTGCTCACCAGGGAGGACAGGAACGTGTCACGTGTGTACCTCAGCTCTCTTGTCATTGTCCCTCCTCCCCTAAACGGTTTTGAATGAGTAATATTTCACCAAATAACCAAAAAGGACAATTCTGAAATCTCACCGTGTACATTTTTCGTAGCACTACTGTGCTTTTGTAAGTTAAAAAGGTCAATTAGTGTAGAAGGGAGCTAGGAAAGGAATGAGTCAGGTATTTGGGAAGTAACACATAGCAAAGGGGGGTGTTCTTCTTCTCACATGCTGTTCCATAATGATCAATACAAGCACAAGGACTCAGCCCCAAACTATTGAGTGTAGATGGCAGGAAACAAGCCAAATAGCTTGTTTGATACTTAAATAAGTGTAGACTCCAAAAGCTGCTAATAAATTACATTTCAAATGACGAATGTAATGTTCAGCTTCCAAAGCTTATGCTGAAAGACAAATTGTACCAACAGAGGCTTTCCAGATTCTAGGCTGTTAAAAAAAATTTGTATATACACATCCTAAGTGAACAAACAAATTGTAGTTTTCAACACAATTGGTTTTGGCCAAGTCCCCAAGCAGGGGGCAGTAGTTTTCAACACATTTTAAAATCTACACATTTATTTTGTAAAATATAATTTAGAAATCAACAGATATAAATGTTGAAAGATAAAAAAAGATTCTACATTTGATGTTGAGGAAGATTATGGGAAACTGGAACTCAGGGCGAGGCGTTTTCTAAGGACTCTCACACCAACAGCAGGGTATTCGTCCCGGACACTCTAAGACAAGTCTTGGCTTCTGGCTCAGCCTCTCACTTTCCTGAGATTTCTTTTCTTTTCTTTTCTTTTTTTTTTTTAAGGAGCAAAAAAGCCTTTTAGTAACCTGAGAAAAGCAGTACTCAGCATTCATAATTTCATTTCCTACTACTTTTCTAAGCAGAAAAATATTTAAGGCAGACTTTAAAAGTGATTTTGATAACTACACATTGGACTTTGTCCGCTTTTTCTGGATTTTCCCAGTGCTCTTACCTAGCCCCTCACGGCCTGAGAACAAGGGCAGGTTACTTCCCATAAACTATGCGCTGAGGCCAGGAATGCGCCCGCTTTACATTTCCTGCCATTTGTCCTCTTTTGGTGGTGAGAAAAACATGTTTCTGATAAATCTGAGAACACAGTAATCTGAATTCAATTTGGGCACTTGTAAGATTCAGTTCTCATGTTTACCAGCTCTCTCACCTGTAAGAACCATAAAAGATAAAAGCCCTAAATGTCACCCTTTACATGCCATCTGGAGCTGAGTCCCGCCCATACCCACGTCCTGCGGTGAGAAGTCACTGCGCCACCGGCTACATCGCTGCTGAACACAGTCCCCGAAAGACACTACCCGTAACTCGGCCTCGGCAGTGCAGACACGTGTTCAAAGCATTTCTAGGGGCCGGGCTTCAGTTCAGGGGCGTCAGCGCCTGCCTGGCTAGGCAAGGGCCTGAGTTCCATCCCTGGTACCCCAAGCAAGCAAACAAGCAAATCTCTGGTCCACTTCAGAGAAAAGTATCCCCAAGGGGTTTTGGCCAAGTCCCCAAGCAGGGGGCAGGCCTGCTCGCATGCCCGGACGTTCTGCACTGGGTGCGGCGCCCACCCGCACCAGCGCCCCGCACACTACAGGCCCCACGAGTGCAGGGTCGCGAGCCTGGGCTCCAGCGCAGAGGACGGCCGCGGGCAGCTGCAGCCTGAAGTGTGGCTAGAGCCGAGTGCGCACTCACGCTAGAGAAAGGCTCGAGGCTGGGGAGGCAGCGACAGCAGCAAAGAGGCGGAACCCCAGGGCTAGCAACGGTCTTGCGGGTCGGCACCTCTTGCGGGTCGGCACCGAGAGGTCCCGGCCATGAGACCGCTGCACAGTGAGGACGCCGTGCGCCCCGGAGCCCCTCCTCAGACACCTTGCAGTGCCTGTGCTGGCTCCACATTTGTGAAGATTCAGTAAGTGGAACTCCAATCAGGGTGTTTAGCGTTCCTGGAATTCATTCACAGAGACATTGCCCCACTCAGCCCCGACGGGTCGTAGGACACCAGAAGCTCCCGAGGGCTCTCTTTTGTTGGGGATAGATATCCATTTGAGAAATGATTTAAAGCATCTCACAAATGAGGTCACAAAATTGTCCAGTGAGGTGGGGCAACACGAGGCACCAGACCACAGGAACCTAGATCATTCTGACAGCAGATTCTGAAGATTCCCGATGCCAGGAAGATAATAAAAAGGTCCAACAGTAGGCTTTTCCTGCCTGGTGTCACTCTTACTTGGAATGCATAAGTGACTACCACCCACACTACACGTCCTCCGCAGTCTTGTCAACAATGTGAGCCCTTCTTGTTCTTCTTGATTTTAATCTTAAAAGCTGCACCTCTCGTATGCCGCTTTAAGGAGCGCTTGCTCTGAGAAAACAGAATTCCTGCTGAGGCTCAGATAAACTCCCTGTTCGCGCGCTCCTTGTGCCCAGCTTGCGCGCACTGGGCAATCTTCGTGCCCGCTGTTACCTACGTGCATCGCTCTGGTTAATCTCGTTTGGGCCTCTGGATTGACTCACTGGAGCACCTAATGCTGCGAGTTCTTGGATTGAGGACCAGATCCTGTTCTACTGTCCTTGGCTGAGGTGATGGCCTCGGAGCTGAAGCGCAGCCTCCTTCAGCCTTCTGCACGCCCAGGCTCGGGTGACAGGTAAACAGGCTCGTGAACAAAGAAACAGAGAAGAGAAAACAACCCAGGCCAGCCTGGTGGAGAGAGAAGCTCCCAGTTCCAGGTGGCAGGGCCTCCTGCTGTGCTTATAAATTACTGTTTATTTCATTTTTATTTATTTATTTATATTTACATCTCTATTCCTTGTTTATTTTATTTTTTATATTTTTTGTGCCTATAATTATGCTTCTGGGATATCAGTGCCTAATAATAATAATCACCACAATAATGATGACGACGGTGATAACAATAATAATGGGAACACATGCACAATGGTTTTGTAAATTTAAATGCTCTTAAATATTAAACTATATCTTGTTAAATTTCAAATGCAATTGCATTTTATTTTAAATTGCACTTTAAAATTTTTCTGTTTTAAAGAAAAGAAAAATAAGCAATAAAAACAATGGTATAAAATTTCAAAACAAGGCTGGAGATGTAGCTCAGAGTCATAGCACCAGCCTGGCAAATGTGAAGTCATGAGTTTGATTCCTGGAACCAAATAAATAAATAAATAAATAAATAAATAAATAAAATTTCAAAACAAGATTGGAGGAGAGCAATCTTGTTTAGGATATTACACATTGTTATCTTCGCTCATAATGCAAAGTATTGGCATGAAAAGCTGATCACGCAGGAAAGCCACATACCTGATCTTTCAGCGAGCTAATAGCAATCGGCAGTGTGTGTGTCTTAACTGACATCTGTGTGTGTGTGTGTGTGTGTGTATTTAAAATTTAATGCCAAAAATACCACCATCAAAAGTGAGTGCCCGTGTCCTTGCCTCCCCCGTCACAGTATATGTTTTTGTCCCCTGGTGTTTACAGTCCTGGTGACGTGAGTGGGCTCATGCCAGATCTGAACACTCACGATACTAGGTTGCAGTGGAAGCCATTTTCCCTATAATTTCATCTTCTTTAATATTTATGTGTTCCTCTACATTTTACTTATATGTGATACATAAAAATACTTCATTTTAGATTATTTTTAAAGGACTTTGGGTAAAAAAGTACAATAGATGGCATATTATTTTAATTTAAAAGATAAATAGCAGAAAACTTCACACACTATTAAATGAAAATGTGGTATTTACAGAGTGTATACTGTTTTCTTCATATTCATGTCATCATTCAGTAAATATTTGCTGAGAAAATATTAGTGCCAAGGAATAAAATAGCCCCAAATCTCTGGCCTCGTATAGCGGCAGGAAAAGACAATGAAAGCTATTTGCTGAGTAAATAAAACAGCAAGCGTGTTGGGAACAAGTAGTCGAGAGAAGAAATAAGTGGAGGGGAGGCTGGCACCAAAGAGGAGGTGCACAGGGTCCACGTTGCTGGGCGGTAAGACTCCAGCGAAGACCCGGATGACCGAGGGGGCGGGACATGCAGAGACCCCGCAGCAGGGCATCAGCAGGAAGCAAAGCAGGGGGAAGGGCTCTGCAGGGGGAGAAGGGGCAGAGCACCTGGGGCTGCGTGCAGTGGCTTCCGCACTGTGTCTCTTGAGCCCTAGACTTCTAAAGTGACTATTAGAAAATGCTATTTCTATGGCTACCACTAACACTAGCTTTGGGTAGAGGTCAGTGTGCGCAACTCTTTGCCATACCTTGCTAAGCACTTTTGAATGGCATGCTACTGTTACTAAAACACACCACTGTTAGACCTATTTAACAGAAATCAAGGTTTGGCAAGGTAAAGGCCACCACCCAAGGTTGTGCGGTAAGTTGTGAGGCCAGGATTTAATTTAGACAGTCTAAATATGAATCAACGTCCTGTACTTCAGAAGAGGAAAGAGAAAGAGGGAGATGGGGAAAGGGAAAGAAGGACACACATGGTGCATGTGTGCACAAACACACACACATATCTGTGTCTGTTAGCCAGCAGGGAATAAATCTATAGGCAACTACAGTGGAAGTGGAGAGCCCCTGACCTACAGCTGCCATGATTTGAATGCCCTGCGTGTTTCTCCTGCTGGGATAGAAATGTGGGATTTTCTGTACAGTATTCTCAGGGTAAAAAGCACACGAGATTTCTCAAGGGATTNCTCAAGGGATTTCTGGAGCAATGCTCCTGACATTTACTTCATTTGCATCCCCTCTGTGGATGGCACTTCTCAGTATTTCAGGGGTTTCTTCTGAATGGCACCTGTTCAGCTGAGGGTTCTCCCATACAGAATGAAAGAATTCAGATCCTGATCAGGAGCAACAGTGTTTCAGTCAAAGTTGGTACATAGGGCCAGTGAGATAGCTCAGTGGACTAAAATGCCTGCTTAGGCAAGCGCAGGGACCGCAGTTCGATCCTTCCCTGGCACCACATGCCATGCCAGCCCCACCTTCAGGTTGGGCTCAGCTGGACAGAGTCCAGGTGTGGTGATGCAAGGCCTGTAATCCCAGTGCTGGGGAAACTGAAGGCAGGAGGATCACCACGAGTCCGAGTTGCATAGTGAGACCATGCAAAAACCAAATACATTTTTAAAAAAAGTTGGTACATAACTAAATGTGTTTGAAAACTAACCCTGGATATAAGATAGAATATGCATTAGAACCCATGAGAAGAGGGGTTCGAGGGAGCTCACAGTCCAGAAATGGCCCACAGCACAGCTGGGAGAGCCCAAACTGGGAGAAAGGGCCTAGCTGAAGCCACTCAGGAGATCAGATCAGTAGGACCTTGTGGATAACTGCAATGAGTAGGTAACAAAGCAAGAGAAATTAGAAATGGTTCTGATAATTCTAGAAACTCTGAAAGCTAGCAATTGAGACAGCATATACCAAAAATCTCAGCGCTCCAGAGATAGATGGTTGCTATGCTCTCTTTGGAACAGGTTGCAGTGAAGGCGATAGGCCAGTTTGGTAAACACGTCTAGGTGACAACTATCCTAAGGCACTTGGGGTGCCACAGTGAAGCACCAAGGACTGCAGTCCTAAAGGCCAGGTATTAATTTCTTCCTAGTTCTGAAGCTAAAAGTCAATGACCAAGTTGACAGCAAATTTTGGTTTTTGGTAAGTGATTTTTTTCCGATTTGTAGATATTCCTACTGATATCTCCCTGGTCGGTGCTCACAGAACCTCTTTGTGGCATACGAGGCAGCTCTTCAATGTCTCCTCTTGTAAGGATGGTCATCCTATCAGGTCAAGGCCCATTCCTGTGACTTCACTGAACCTTTATTAGTTGTTCAGAGCCCCTATCACCAAATACAGAATAGCTACATTAGGGTTAGACTTTCAACATATAAATTTTGGGAGGACAAAACATTCAGTGTAGCATAGAAACTGAAAATTTGATTTTGGTATTTGACTTCAGGCTAAGATGTGGGGCTGGCAGCACATCAGTGGGAGCTGAAGCAGAGGTGTAGATGATGTCACTGAAGAGCACTGTGGAGTGGGTTGGGCTGAGTGACCCTTCAATACCAGGTGAAACCGACTCCAGAGAAACACATGGAGGAAGCTGCAGGAGCCAGGAATTAAACTAAGGAAAGAAAAAGAAAAGGTCAGGAAAGAGAGGTTGTGACCAAAAATCCTGATAACTCAACTTGAAACTCTTGAATTAAGAGATACTCAATGGAGAGGGCAATCCACTTGGGTCCCCTTTCTATTCCTCTCTTGGACAGGAGCTTTCTTTCCCCAAATAAATATATTCACTGTTAACCTAAATGAGAGAGAGAGAGAGAGAGAGAGAGAGAGAGAGAGAGAGAGA
>NDGN011537118.1:1022-19903 GCA_002564285.1 Tympanoctomys barrerae | reverse complement strand
AACCGGGGATTGAACTCAGGCCCTTGTGCTTGCCAGGCAAGCACTTATTCTATTGAGCCATCTTACCGGCCCCGCCAAGGCTGCCTTATTATTAAGTGACAGGTAATTAAATACTCAGATAATGTGAAACAGAAAAAAGCAGAGAGAAAAGTTTTACCAAAGCCACGGTTCTGGTTTACCTTTCAGAACACAGATGCCGGATTCCCCAAGGCGATTCCCTCCTCTGATCCCCTTCCTTCCATCCATCTCTGCAGGAAGCCACTGCTTGTGCGTGCGGCCAGTCACCTGCATGCTACCTATCTCTCCTACTAAGCCACAGGCAGGGTGGCAGCAACAGCAATGCCCCAAATATCCTTTCAGCCTTATATTAGCTGTCACCAGGTGACCCATGCTGGCCAGTGGGTATGGGCAGCAGTGACACGGGCCACTTTCTGGCTGAGGTAGAGAAGAGCAGGTGTGTGACCTGCCAGCTGCCTTTTCACCCATTGTCACCGCCCAAGCCTGGGGCCTAAGGTCAGATGACAGTGCAGATGGCTCAGTCCTAGCGCATGGGACAGAGTCCCTGAGTCCTGCCAGCACGTGTGATTCACATACAGCACGCTCTAACCCTGCGGCTCACCAGCACGTGTGTCAAGTGCATTCTCACTTATAACACTTTCACCCCATGGTGGGTTTATAAGGACACAGCCCACCATAAGTCAAGGAGCACCTGTATGCGCATGCACAGAAGAGATGATGTAATGAACCAAATACTAGGAATATTTGCCGCTGGATAGTAAGATCACAGCATCTGATTCCCACTGGTTCTTTAGTTTCTGGGGTATCAGAATGAGGGATACATTTAGGGAGCACATGCAATGCTCCCCTTCTATTCTGGAACCATGCACCCCAGAAACAGGCCCTCCTGCCACCCCCACTGCCCGTGGCTCACCTCTCTCAGGGTGGTCAGTGTCCTCGTGTGCATGGTGACCTGCTTGGTGAGGTCCCTGTTGTCCTTCTCCAGCTCCTTCAGCTTGCTGGCTGCGTCCCGGCAGCGAGCCAGCTCCTTGTCCAGTGCGCGGCTCTCCTTCTCAGCCGCTGACAGCTTGGCAGCGCTGTCGTCTAAGACGGCGTCCTTCAGCTCCACCTGCTGCCACAGCCGCTTGGCCTCCTTCTCCAGCAGCTTCTTGTCCTTCTCCAGCTGGGCCACCTCCTGCTCCAGGGCCTTTTTGTCCTCGTCCGCTCTCTCCAGCTGCTTGTTGGTGAGCCGAAGGGCCTCCATGTCTCGCCGCAGCGCCTGGTGCTCAGCCTCCAGCTCGCTCAGCTCCCGCTCCAGGGCCTGCGACTTGTGGCCGCTGTTCTCTAAGCTCTGCTGCAGCCGGAGGTTCTCAGCGCTCACGCTCTGATAACTGAGCTCCAGGCGCTCGGACTTCTTGCTCAGCGCCTTCAGCAGGTCCACGTTCTTCCGCAGCTCCTCCTTCTCTCGCTCCAGCTGCTGGTTCTCCCTCTCGATCTGTGCCATCTTGGCACTGGTGAAGCGCATGGTCTCTACCATCTTCCGAAGCTCCAGGTTCTCCTCATCCAGCTGCTTGTTGTCGCGCTCCAGGCCCTCGAGCTGCACTGACACGTTCTGCAGAGTGTCCAGGGACTTCCTCAGGGTCCGGTTCTCCAGCTCCAGGCCCCGGCTCTCATGCTCCAGGGCTTCCACCTTCTCGGTAACCGACTTCAGGGAGGTCACCTTTCTGGCCAGCTGCTCGTTCTCCTTCTCCAGCCGGCGCAGCTCCTTCTCCAACGCCTCCACCCGCTCCCCCTTCTCCTTGGCCTGCTCCAGGTCCCTGTGCAGTTGCTTCTTGTCCAACTCAAGTTGGCTCAGCTTGCTGCTGGCCTCTGTCACTGCCTGGTGGAGGGCTCTGTTCTCCTTCTCGACGTCCTTCCCACGGGCCTCGCCACTGGCCTGCGACTTCTCCCGTAGCGACCACACCGTTCGGTGAAGGTGGTCTTTCTCCTGCTCCAGATCCTTGATCTACAGAGAAACACAATGGGCAGGACCCAGGGTGCTGTGGGAACTGAGGCCAGGGATCTATCTGGGCTGGCCCGTGCAACTAAGCCACCCCAACAACTCCCAGGCCTGCTGCAGACCCAGTGTGAGGCGCCAACGTGAGTGCTGAGACAGCTCAGGTCAATGTACACTCAACCCAGTCGAAGTGAGCATTAAGCATACACAACATCTGTCTGCCTCTTAAAAGTTTTAGCCATTTCCCTCAGTCCTCTTTGTCATGACTAGCAGGAACCTGTGACGAGGCCCTCTCACCTCTGCTGCCTCCTCTGAGGCCTGCTCACCACCCTGGCTGTTTCCCCCAGGAGACTGCACCAGTTGAGTATTTTCCCTCCAGCCTTTAGCCTCTCCGCCTCCTCCTCACCTTTCGAGGTTAGAAGAGAAACCTTGTGTGACAGCTTTGTGGTGGTCCCGCACCCAGTAGTCTTCTCTGCACCCGCCTGTTCATACCCCAAACTATCATGCCTCTTACCCTGCAGTTTGCCGGCCAACTTGTCTTTCCACTGTGTATAGTGCTGTGAGCACTATCAGGAATGGCTGTGACCCTCAGATCCCTTCTCAGACGCAAGTGTCCCAGGCACAGGGAGAGGTAGCAGCGGGGCCTACCTGCCTGGCCTTGTCGGCCTTCAGCGCCTCCATGTCACTCTGCAGCTGCTCCTTCTCCCGGATCAGCTCCTCACTGAGGGTCTCCAGGTCCTGATTGCTCTGCTTCTCTCTTTCCAGCTGGGTCTGTAACTTTTCAATCTGTAGCCAAAAAGTCCAGCCCAGGGCTGAGGTCAGTCTCACCAAGTGGGCTACATTTAAAAGCACAACCCAAACCTTTCAGCCCACAGATCACTGGAATGGGCCTCTGTCTGAAGAAAAGGCATCCTCTCCAGTCACCACACCTAGGGCAGGGTGGTGGTGTGTGGGAGCTGGGCCCCTCGAGATCACTTCTGACTGGGGGTGGGGGATGGGCCCGAGGAGAGCTGCATTCTACTTGGCTTTGGTGAACCATGTGCTGCCGGCTGGGGAATATCCCTTTAAAATGATGGTCATGGTGGGGTAGGGCCACCTGGAAAGCCTGGGTAAGTCTCAAACTTCCTCAGGGAGCGGGACTTCATATGCTCAGACGATACCCACGAATACCGGGGCCTGGGCCTTGCATGGCCAGGTGTGTGAATCTCAGGTGGCTCTCAGTACCCTTGTCAAAAACAGGCCTTGGTAAGGAGCCACCCTGCCTTCCTCTCTCAGGGTCTATTCCATTTCAACCTCCTCAGTGGAAGCAGGCTGTGGGGGGTTGCATATGAATCATGCTGTTGGGGCACTAAGCCCTCACCCCAAGCTGTGGACCCCAGAGCAAATGTGCTTCACCCAGTGATCAATATGGAGTGACAGTCATGGGGGAGGGAGGCAGCTTCTCCAGGCCCTACGGAGTGGCCAAGATACAGGCACGGCACACGCCAGGGGAACTACAGTTGCTGTGGACATCGTGGGCTAGTGGAAGCTGCAGGCCAGCTACACCACAGCTGATGGCGAGTCGAGCTGGCCCCAGGGAGCACCTCCAGAGCCTGCTCACTGACTGTGAAATGCCAATGGGAGGCCTAGATCCACCCCAAGGAAGGGGGAAGACGGCTGCGGCCAAAGCTAGGAGTCAGGGTGGACTGAACTGTCTCAAGGTCCTGGGCTGACTACACCCTCCTGCTGACGCTGCTCAGCAGGCAAACAGCGAGCCTCCATTACACGTCAGGCATGCTGTACAGGGCCAAAGAACAGCAAGACGAGTGCAGAGAACCAGACGCTGGCAGGAGTCACACAGGTGGCGGCACACAGGCCCATGCCTGCTTCAAGAGAGAAGAGGCAGCAGGGAACAAGACAGGCTGATGCTACCCCTGGGACCTCAGCGAGGTGCTCCACATGCTCTGTGCCAGCAGGACGACACGGCAGGCTCTCCACAGCAGATGCCAAGCTCCCACAGGGTGCGAGGCTCATCTTCCTAAAGGTCAGCTCTTTTTGTCCTGGCCTAGACAGCCCTTTATGAGGACACCTCCTGCACTAGACCCACAGGAACCTAAGAAGCCAGTACATACAGTCACCTCTCCTTTGCTCCAAACCAAAAGACCAGGCACAAAACGGGGCATCTTCTCTTGGCCTATAAAATTAGGACAAGCCCTGTGGCAACAAAAATTCTGCATGGTGCATGGGGAGCAGGGCAGCGGGGCAGCCTCCCGACGGTCCCTCTCATGGCAGGACTGGGTGTGTGTCAAGCCCCACTTGGGTGAAGAGCCAGTAGGGAGCACCCTTGCGGGATGCATCTCCCACTGGCCCTCAATAAGTGACATCTCTGAGCTCAGGAGCACTTGACACTGCAGACATCAAAGGTGCCAGTCCTGCAAGGGGGCCATCAAGAAGAGCATTCCTGGTTCCACCTGTATAGAACCCAGTGCTGGGTGTGGTCAGAACCTACAATGTAACTACGCCAGCCCCGGTGCAGGTCAGACAGCCTTCACCCAGGAAGACCAGCCCCAGGCTGTGCTGTCCAGCAAACTCACCTTCTTGCTGAGCTGGTGGTTCTCCTTCTCCAGCTCCCCACACTTGAGGTTGCTCTCCTCCAGGGCCAGGGACGCATCCCGCAGCCCCTGGATGGTGCTCTGGAGGCTCTGATTCTCCTTCTCCAGCTTCAGGATGCGACTAGAGGCACATTCGTTCAGCTCAAACACGAATGACTTCCTGGAGGCTGAAGCACAAAGTGGTTCATGGCCCTTTTCTGCAGCCTCCACACTTATGCTCTGCCTAGAGCCCAGAACCCCAAGCCCAGGGAGCTGGGAACCCACTTCCAGCTCCTCCACTTTCATCCCTGTGCTAGCTTAGCTGGGCTCAAGGAGAGAGCAAGCTGCAGGGCAGGAGCTAATAAAGAAAGCTAGACTAGGTAACCTGCAGGGACCATTTCCTTACCAGCTTGTTAACCTGACCACCTACTCAAGGACTGCAGGGGCCAGCAGAGAGGGCCAGCGGGCCATGTTTTCCTTCCTGCTGCAAAGGCAGCAGGCACCGGGACTGCTCAGCAGGGAAGGCACAGTAAGTGACCAGTGGTTCTGCCACAGGGCACAAAAAGCTACACTACCCACCACTTGCCAACATGGTGAGAACCCTGGCATAGACTTACGATTTTATAGTTATCCCGGAGAAAAGTGAAGGCCTATGCACAAATGGCTTTAAAAATTCCAAGTAAGACAAAAGTATAAAGGAAAGACTTTAAGAGGCAAATTGTCTATTTTGGTTTTAAGCAGCTCAAATGCAGGCAGAGAAGGGACCGCTGTCCTGAGACAGGACCACAGCAGGTGAGTCAGGGCTTTTCAGGAAGAAAACATCAGACACGAAAGGTCTCTGAAGGAGGAATCGAGGCTGCTCCGCCCACTGTAAGCTGAGCACACTGAGCAGGTAACTGGCAGTCACCAAGCCCTACACACCTGCTCCTCAGCCGTCACCTGTGAGGCTATAGGGAACAGAGGCTGATGACCTTCATAGCGAACCCATCCCTGCGCAGGTGTAGTGTGTGCGCTCAGGTGTCCTGGGCAATCGAGCACAAGGACTAATCGGCATCTGCTTCTCCCTCTGAGCTCCCATTCTCTACCAAGGCCAACAACATGGGCAGGAAGGAACGACAGGTAAGGGAGCGGTGGAGGAGACCCCGTTCTAGTGATAACACACACAGGTGTGTGGGGCTCAGGCTTCATCCCGATTACGATGAAACCACTCCAAAACACACTGACCTAACCTAAAATAAAACTCAACTAACTCAGAACCTTTCGTGACCTAGACAGTACTCATGTAGCATCTGTGGGGAAAAAGGAACATTTTTTATTATAGTGAGATATGCCCAAGATTTACCACATTGGTCATTTTTAAATGTGCAGCTCGTGGCTTTAGGGACACTCATGTGTTCCCAAACATCAACACCCTCCGTCTCTTTCTCATCTTCCCAAATCAACACGCTACACCTGCAGAGTAATTCTTAAGGTTCCACAAACTGAACCATGGGATCGATGACCAGCAGTTTATCACTGAACAACCAACGGCTCTCCACTGAGTGCCCTGCTTATCAGCAGCCCAGCAAGCAGCTCTGTGTTACTAGACAGGACGGCCACCCTTCTGCAGGCCAGCAGGGCCAGGGAGGTCTGTACTCACGAGCGGCTCCGAGCATCCCATGAGCAGGCTTACTGCCCTCATTCTGCAGATGAGGACCTTCAAGTTTGAAGAGGTTATGTACTTGCCCTGGGTCAGCACACACCAAGTGGAGGAGGCAAGACTCTTGGTCCAAATCTTCAGGAACTACATCACATGCTCAAAAGTACATTCAGGGGGCTGGGGACGTAGCTCAGTAGCACAGTGTGTGTGTTCAGCACGCAAGAGGCAACCTTAAACCTAGCTTAAGCACCCAGGAAAAAGGTCTAAAATATATGAAGCCAGGTGCAGTGGCACATGCCTACAGCACCAGGTATCCAGGGGGCTTAAGCCCAGGTGTCTAGGGTCACCCTTGGCCACACAGCCAGATGCTGTCTCTTTAGAAAATATGTATTTTTAAAAAATTAAAAGAACAAATCTTCAGGTTTTCCCTGATTGTGTCACTCAAGCCAACTTTACCACTAGGAATAAATCATAATTTTTTACCTCAAAGGACTCACAAAGTATACTGACCAGTCCCGTGGTGAGGTCTTGCAGGTCACCAGTCACCCTGGTTTTGGAGCCTAACGCAAACCAACCCTAGAGACAGAGGCAGCAGCACCACCTCTGCACACCACCAGGGGGCGGCGGTTCCTCCCGTTGGACCCCAGAGGCTGGGGGTCAGTAGCTCCCACCCTGAGCAGCTCTCCGTCCCTGCGCAGGGCACTGTCCCCAAAACACAGAGAACCAACTGCTCATGGTAACAGGTTAACCAACTGGGTTTAAGTGGCACAAGGACGAGTGAACAGCCGCTTTCAATAATAACCTTACTGGCCTTCTTAGGGATGTTTACGAGGATGTCAGAAAGCCAGCACCCAAGCCCAAGGCACTGCCACACTTCGCTAGGCTAAGTAAACATCAACTTGGGCTATCAGGTGCACGGCAATGAGGACTGGTGCTATTTTCGAACACAGGAACCTGCTCATTGTTTGCCTGGCGCTGAAGCTTCCTGCTCCCGGCTGCCCGCCCCCCCCCCCNAAGGCGCCTCATCTGGGGGCCGGCAGAGGGCAGCAGCGCAAGCCCAGGACTAGCCTGGCGGGGTTCGGAGCAGCAGTCACTGGGCAGGAATCCCCACCCAGGAGGCAGAAGACAGGCTGCATCCATCTTGCCCAATTATGCAAATGAACTGACGAAGTAATGCCCAGGGTACATTTATAACTGAGATTAGCGACCAATGGGGACTCTCCTGCCATCAGGGCTTTCAACCATCCAGACAGGCTTAAGATGTCCCCCGGGCGTCAGCGTGCTGTGATCTGGAAGCTCCTGAGTGGCCATATGGGAAACCGAGCAGCCTGGCAACACTTAATTTGTATGTTGCGTCCTGACATCCAGACTGCCAGACCCCTCGAGCTCTCCAGGGACGACTATAATGAAATAGTTCCAAGTGGCACTTGAAGGAAATTATATTTACTTGAGGTGAATGGATGGGCCACGGTGAGGACTCTGTGCCAGGACTCGCCTCTGGGTGAGGATGCAGCCCCAGTCCAGCGGGGTCCGGGACGCGACCTACCATCTGACAGCTCTGCGTTCTTAGACAGCTGCTCCAGCTCCCAGCCGAGGTGGGCCGACTCATTCATGCTCTGCTTCTGGGCAATCTCCAGGACCATGTTCTCTTCTAGCAGCTCCTCAATGCGCTTTTTATCTGTGTCACGGTCCTAGGGCAGGAGAGGGAAGGAATGAAGCCAGGCCTCTGGTCGGGCCCCAGCCTGGGAGCTACTGCTGAGGATGAAGGGACAGCACCTGCTTGCTCCTTTCCAGGCACAGAGCTGCACACGAGTGCACCACAGGGGCCCCACTGTGACAGCGACAGCCATCAGATGGAACCTCAACCTGGCCACCTGCATTCCAGAGAGACCCCCAAGTCTCTAACTGAACGGAGGGTCATCAAGGAGACACCCGCACAGGGCTCTGGAGCAGGCACTTTGGTGACAGGCAGGTCTGCGGCTCTGCAGCAGGTCTTTGGGACCTCAAAAGCCCTGAAGAGATATCCCCACACCGCCCACCGAGGAAACCCCAGCAGGGGTGTTCATCTTACAGAAAAGCCACGCAGAAGCCAGTTAGCTGCTTTGAGGTGTTAGATGCCAGCTCAAGCTCACTGAGCTCAGCGGCTAGAACATCAGAAGGCCTGGCCCACAGCCCACCCTGTGGCTGTGCACATGGCACCTGCGCAGCTGCCAATACCAGTTCCAGGTCGTGCAGCTTGGATTTCAGCTGCAGGTTCTCCTTTTCCAGCTCGTGGACTTTGTCACCCCGGGCCCGGGCAGCAGTCAGCTGCTCCTCCAGCATGGCCTTGGTTTCGATTAAGATGATGTTGTCTTCTCTCAGCTCCTGGGGAGCAAATGCAGAGAGGAGACCCTCAGGGAAAGGGGCGGGGCTCACGGCCACAGGATCCTCAACCCAGGGTTTTTCCAGATCCCGGGACCCAAACCTCCCTCCAGGCCCAGGCCCGAGACAGGAAGCTCTGCCTCTACTTCTTACACCCTCACCTCTTCTCCGGAGGCAAAGACACAGGGGGTTTCTTTACTGAAGAACAAATCCAGAAATTGAGAAAACACTGAACTTGGGGAAAGGGGGCCAGGGTGTGGCTAAAGCCTTGACACTGAGGACCTCATCTGACAAGTGGACTCCGCTGACACAGTCAGGGCCTCTCCAGCCTACATTTCCACAGCAAGCTGTGGGGAGGCTGAGAATCTATGAGGGGTCCCCAGGTCTGAATGTGCTCCTTTCCTGTCAGCATTCATCCCACTGATCAGGGTTCTGGAAAGAGTGGCCATTCAGGAGGCTTTCATGCAGCACACACTTGCTATTTGAGCATGTTATGCACGCACCCTTGGTTGAACAAAAGTGCCCGGCAGTTTCCTGGAAATGTCTTTACAGCAGTGAAGTTGGAGCACTGCAAGCCAAGCAAACACAAGCCCCAGAGACCCGTGTGGCTGAGGGGCCCACGGGTCGGGGGGTCACCTTTCTGCAGCCCTCATCGCGGACCCTCTCAGTTTCTTGCATCCTCTGAGCCCCCAAGTCCGTCCCACCCACAGATTACCATACGGGAGGAGGCTGGGCGGTTGTGCTTAAGCACCACATGATCACATCTCTGCTCACGTCTCCTGATGGGCCGGAATCCAAGACTCTCCGCGAAGGGGAAACCACCCGCTTTCCAGTAAGTGGTCACAGTCTTGATCCGCGCCTAGCAGCCAGGGACAGCTTGCTCTCCTGTGCCCCTCCCTGTCCATCCCCGCAGTGGACAGCAGACCTCCGGGGCCCAGCGACAGCCGCCTCCTTTGAACTGGCATGGGTAAGTTGAGGATTGAGGCCAAAGCACAAACTAGGGCGAAAGCTGAGCTTGCACTTGAGTCAGAGTGCTCAGACTGCATCCGGGGGACTCACATGGGCAGAAGAGGCCCAGACTGCTACTAATGCCACTGAGCTGGACAACAATGAGGTTTCAAGCAGGTGCAAGGCCCAGCCATCCCTCTCCCATTGCTGCCTACCCTGTTCTTCCCGGCATCCCCGTGAGGAGGCCTATCCACCACAGCCAAGGCAACCACAGCACAGGCTGCCCCTTCATCCTCTTGGCCAGCTCCTATTCAGACTTCAAGAGCCAGCATGAGGTGCCCCTCTGAGGAGCGCTTATGAATCAATGCCCTCCTAATGCTGAGCCAGGCATTTGACCTCCCACATTCCCTGGGCCTGCTCTGGAGCAGTGGTCATTGCCGGTCGTCTCTGACATTCCTCAGGACAGGACTGCCCCACTTCCCCTTTCATGAGCCTCACACACATGTTCAATGACATCTGTCAGCCAATCACACAGCAAGGCGGATTCAGGGGTGGCTTACGAGGTGGGGTTTGAGGGACTTGGACACTTTCAACAGGCAGGGCTGGACAGATGCAGCAGGAAAGGGATGCAGCACCCAACAGAATGATTCCTAACTGCCATTCAACTCTTCCTCAGTTTCCCTGGGGTCCCAAACTCCAGTCAGGCAGCAGAAATAGCCAGCCTTCACTGGGATCTTGGAGGTAAGAGCAGAGAGCAGAGCCTGCGCTCTACCGGGGTGGGAGCGCAGGAGGAGGAAGGCCAGTCCATGTCTCTGGGAAGGTACCTACAGCCACCTGCCCATCACGGCTGACCCCACGAGAACTGGGAGGTGATTTAAAGTCACCCCAGCTTAAGCCATGTTTAGGAAATCACAGGCTGGCTTTGAGAGCCCATCCCTTGCAGCATATGTGTGTATATGTGTTTGTATGTGTGTGTTACTGAGGATTGAACACAGGTTCTCTGCACTAAGCTACATTAAGCTAAGTCCTGTCTCTGCCCCCGCAACCCCCGGCACTGAGAATTGAACCCAGGACCTAATGCTTGCCAGCCTGGCGCTTCTGCCACTGAGCTATCTCCCCAGTCCTCAGTCTTTTTTGGGACAGGATCCTTATAAGTCATTAAGGTGCCCAGGATCCCAGAGTGCTGAGATTGCAGGTGTGCAGTACCATACCTGCCCGACAATCCGCTTTTTAAATGTGCCACCCCGCCAAAAAAAGGGGGGGGCAGGGAGATGGCTCAGTAGGATAAGTGCTTGACTGGCAAACACAAGGATCTGAGTTCAATCCCTGGTTCTGCCAAAAAAAAAAATTAATTAAAATAAATAAATAAATAAATAAATAACAATGAATGTGCCCCCAGGACTTGATGCTCCAGCCAGCCAGGGGTGCTTCAGGGATGACACACAGGTCTGCCCTGGGCTCTAGGCCCAGGATCTCTCAACCACAGCTTCCTCTTCTTTCCTAAGAAGGGCATGACAATGAGATGTAGGGCAGGCAAGGTGTGGGCAACACTCGCCAGCTGCGGGGCCATAGTCACCTCATGGCCTACAGGGCTGCTCCTTCCAGCACTCAGCCAGGGAGCACCCACCATGGTCACAGGCAAAAAGCTGGATTCCTGGGCCAGGGAGATAGCTCAGTGGCATAAGCACCTGCCTGGCAAGTGCAAGGTCCTGAGTTTGATCCCTGGTACCACAAAAAAACAAAAGCTTGTTCTCAATGGCTGCCTGGGGTGTGGCTCTGAGGGACACTGCTAGCCTAGTCTAGCATGCAAGAGGCCCTGGGTTTGACCCCCATTACAAAGAAGAGGGGAAAAATACCCTCTAAACTCAAAAACAAAACATGGTTTCCATGGGAACCTCTGCCACCCCACAAGCACCAAACACTAGAGAGGATGCAGAGTCAGAGAGAAAAACAAGTCCCTCCCAGCAAGCCTGGATCATAGTACCACGTGGGCACCAGGTGGCTCCCTGCTTCACTTAGCATTAGAAAGACCACAGGGCCCCCAAGGAGGAGGAGGGAGACAGTGTACTCAGCCCCAAAACTCTTCACTCCTACTCAGTAAAATCAGGCCTGGCCAACTCTACCACCCAGCGGGCTTCACGGAAATGCCTGTTGCTCCCTGGGAAACCCACCTGATTAAATGTTGCCTGACCCAGAGCTGGGCCTGGTAGTGCATTTCTGTAATCTCAGCACTTAAGAGGCTGAGGCAGGAGGATCACAAGTTACAGCCCAGCCTGGACAACTTAATGACTTAGTGAAACCCTGTCTCAAACACAAATACAAATACCAAAAAACTCAAACATGGTCGGTTAGGTCATCCAGCTTAGTTGTTCCATGTGCTAAATTTCAACAAAACTCCTGAGAAGAAACAGACAGACAGACAACATCCCACACTGAATCTCCCTGAGCTTGGGGTGTTCTAAATTATATTCCCTGGATTTTAACAGCTGTGCTTGTGATGTGTGTGAACTGTGGGGGGCTGAGGCGCTTCCCGGGCCCCTCCGTGGGACCACAGGGCAGCCATGCCCTGCACCCAAGGGCCCCACATCACTGCTTCACCGGGCCCCTTCCGGTGCTCTGGGGTGGAGACTCACACTTAGTCACTGGCAGCGGTCAGGACCCTGCAGGCCAGTGTATGCCACCCCAGCCCACCTGCTTAGCAACTGTGATGCTGAGCAGATTATTAATTCATCTTTAGCTTCTCATCTACAAAAAGCAGAGGAAGTAATTGTGGCTGCCACAGCTTGCAGAGCCACCACGGGGCTTAAATGAAATGATTCAGTGGAGCTCCTCGCAGCTCCTGCCCCCACACAGAGAGTGCCTGAGGCCACAGATTCCACTGCCAGCTACTAGGGTCCTGGTCCTGTCACAACTACTCATCCCTGAGAGGGAGGCACAAAAGCCCCCAGAGATAATAAATGGGTGTGGCTACATGCCAATAAAACTTTATTCATAAAATCCAGAAATGGGCTGGAGCTGGCTTAGGGACTATGGTCTGCTGGCCCCTGGGAAGACACCTGGGCATGGAGGATTCTTGGCCAGGAAGGTGTAGACCCTGTCTTCCAGGAGCTCCAGGCCTGTTCGAGAAGACAGGAAAACAGCAGGAGAACTCCACATGCTGGATATGGCCTGGAGCCTGGAGCAAGTAGGGCCTGATTTTTAAAGGAAACCTGAGGCCTGGGCCACAGCACAGCCCACTGCTGGTCCTGCTCCAGCCCTGGCCTGGGACTCCTGAGTCTGAAGGGGTCCAGGGAGGGTGGGTAGATCCTGGAAGTACCTGGGCAAAGCAGCAGGGCCCTGAGGGAGCCGCGGGAGGGGCCATGCTGGTGAGCTCGGTGGGTTTGTGTCACTTCACCCCAGGAGTTAGCACAGAGGTGCCAGGTGAGCTGCTGGAAAGGCCACTCTGATGGCAGAAGAGGGATGTGCAATGCCAGTTCGGGTCTGGGGACAGTGTCCTGTCTACAGGCACTGGAATAATCCAGCAAGTCCAGGACGGCAGCTGGCCATGCACACTCGTCAAATACCTGCTGTGGCTGGTGATGTGCCAGGATGGGGCATACGGGGCGGGAGTGGGGTAGCACTAGGGCTGGTGGAGCGGGCGGGGGAGGAGAGAGAACAGAGCTGGCCTGAAATCCTGCTTAAGTCCCTGAGTAAGTACACAGAGACCCCAGTGTAGACGGTGTGGGCAGGTCTGGAGGGGCAAGGGTGTAAAGTGCACAGGGCGGGAAGCCTGGAGAGCAGGGGAGGACCCAGCCGGTGATTAAGGCACTGGACTCAAATCAATGAGGGTTTCCTGGCACCTTCACTCCGAAGGTGGCAGACAGCCCTGAGAACCACAGGAACCTCGGGGTGCCTGGGGCCAGACAGGCCAAACCCACTGCTGTCATCTTAGGTGTGGCTTTAGTTTGGGGGACAGACAGCCTGGGACAGATGATTAGCCCAGCCCTAAGTGCTGGCACCTGGCCAACCACCCACCCGCCCTGCCCCACCCTCCCTCTACCCTCCTCCGGTGCCTGCCTCCTCCCTGCAGGATCTGGTCCAGGGACCCTTATCTCCTCTAGCCTCCCTGCAAAGAGCAGCTGGCTAAAATAACTCCTCATACAGCTCCTGGGCCCAGGAGGCCAGGGCATGGGGTCTTGGGATGCCCAGACCATGCCACTTCCTTCCACAGATGGAAACATACACACCCACCACCAGCAAGTTGGAGTCATCGCCAGGACTGTTCTTGACAGGCCTTGGCCTTTTTTGGTCGCTTATTTTGAATCCAGCACTGCCTAGAAAGCTGTCCATCCACAGAGTTCATCCCTGCCTCAGAGGTACACGGCACTGGTGCATCTGCCTTTGGCCTCGTGGAAATTTTCAGCCAGTTAAAAAACACAGGAAAGAGACGCTTCCAGGCAGTGCCCCCGCCGCCAGCCCCCTGCCTGACCCTCTGCCCTGAGCTCTGCAGCTGTTTGCAGAGGGAAGTCCAGGGCAGGGGGGACCCACCTCACATTTCCTCCCCCCAGCCTCCACCCGCGCAGGACACCTACGCTGCTCCTATTTGTGTCTTTTCCATTCTTATGTAAACTAAACCAGGAGATACCAAAATGCTGCCAAAAGTTAAAAAAAAAACCACGCAAATTTGTACTCCATGTTTTTCTACCCAAAATTAACCTCGCCCTCACCCTGACTGGGCCCTTTATTATCCCCTCCCATGAAGCCCCACCGCACTGGCCCTCTAGCGATCTGCGCTGGGTGTTTCCCAGGGCGGCTCCCAGTCCTGCTCTTCTGCATAGCGTGCCTTCCTTCAACACCACCAGCTTCTCTCTGGAGGAAACAAACCCTCACTCTGAGGCCTTCTCCCCAGACTGCAGGACTATTATAGGACACCGGGTCACCTCTTACTGGTGCAGTCCCTGCGGCTGTGGCGGGCTCATGTTTACAGTCAGGGAAGATGGGGTCTCCACCCTCAGGAAGGGCTCAGCACCTACACACTGGTCCCATGGAGAGTCACACCCAACTCTCAGATGTCCCACTGGCCCCAGCCATGGCAGGGGGAAACCCCAAGCACAGACCTTCAGAAGAACCCTGTCCCAGCCTGGGAGAAATCAAGGTCACTGGGGGAGAACCTACATAAGGCAGATTTCCAAAGCCTGCTCCCTAGGGCCCAGGGGGCCCAGAAATGTATATTTTTATTTATATTTTTCCCCCCAGGATAGAAATGTACATTTTTTAAAAGATGCTTTCAGCTGACTTGGACCACAACTTGAACAATAAAGGGCTAAAACTTCAGAGAGCAGAGAGGTGTTTCACAGCTTTAAACTTAGTAGCACTTTTAACATTCACAATTAAATTGGGGTAGTCAACCAGGTGTGGGCCCTGTGAACCCAGGTATGAGTTCATGTCCCTGTCACCCGTTCCCTTGGGTCAACCCCTCTATCACTGAGGATCACATGCTACAGTCGGAACAACTGCATCCCACACAGCTATCTACAGACGCATGCCTGAAGAGTCTGCCATCAGAAGTTCACTGTATCACTGTGGCACGTACCCATCCACCGGGCACCCTCTACCCATTTTATTTTCATCTTCTAGATGCACACCCTTGTTCTTGGTTCTTCTCTAAGGTCTGCACATCAGCAACTCAACCCCAACTCAGACACATTTCAGCATGCTACTGTGTGCTAAATTTCTTCTTTGCCCCTAAGTACCAGTGATTGAACCCACGGCTTCACATACACTAAGTCAAGTGCTCTACCAATTGAGGTACATTCATAGCCCTTTTTCAGAAAATTGCATTTTGCGACAAGGTCTCACTAAGGAACCCATGCTAACTTCCAACTTGTAATCCTCCTGCCTCAGCCACCCCAACAGCTGGGGCTATAGGTATATGTCAGTATGCTCAGTGCTTAGAAATTATTAAATTGTCTCACAGTGGAAATGTGTGTTACTCTACTAAGAAAGAATCTGTGGGGATATAGCTCAGCGGCATAAGCACCTGCCTGGCATACACAAGGTCCTGAGTTCAACCCCCGGTACCACAAAAACAAACAAAGAATCTGGATTCTCCTATTAAGCTGCATACACTCGATTGAACATAAACATGGACCCATCAAAGTCACTTGTGCATGAAGGCAATGCTGGCCCCTACTAGACACCAGACACTGGGCCCAGGATACTGATACAGTTGGACAAGGCCCCCTCGATTCCCCGAGGACCCAGACCACACCTGGGCTTCATTCGCATAGCAGCACATCTCGACACCTCTGAGCTACATCCCAAGCTAACTCCAACATACACCTAAGTCAGTGCTCAGGTCGGCGGCCGGCCAGGGCAGGCCTGTGCTCCTCGACTTGGCCTCCTCAAGTGTCTGAGAAGTCGGACACACCCAAGTACCGCAGATTCAATGTTGCCCAAAGTGAACTGCGGGAGAGAACTCACTTAATCCTTTCTCCAACCCCTCTGTGCCGGGGCTGTTCCAGATGCTGAGGACAATGCGACAAGGCACACTTGGCTGCTACTCTGGGAGCCCATTCCAGTGGGACTTGGGGGAGCCATCTCCCCAGCCTGCCAGCACCCACAGGAGTCCCACAGCAGGGGAGACACGATGTCTTCATCCTGCTCCCTGGCCTGATCAGCTGCCTCAGAGACCACCCGGCTGGACAAGATGCCAGGATTGCTCCCTACATCAAGCAAGTCTCCTCGGCAGGAGCTGATGCCACCCGCGCCCCCCCAGCTCCTGGTTCTCTTCTTGGTGAAATCGAGTTCACACGGGATTCCGCACCACTTCCAGAACTCTGGCATGAGCAACAGGGACCAAATCTCCAAACCCTGAGTCCCAGAAGCCACAGCGGACACAAGGTCACTGGGATGAGCGGTCCAAACATCAAGGATCTCTCTTGGGTCTAGGTTTCAGTTTAACCCCAACTCTTTCACCTGCCTTCAGCCAGGGAGAGTGGCAAGCACCTGCAGAACCAGTATGTGGGAGGCTGAGGCAGGAGAACCCCTCAAGCCCAGGAGTTCAAGACAAGCCTGGGCAGCACAGTAAGACCTGGCTCAAAAACTATAGGAATAACAAAATAAAAGCTCTTGGCGGAGCTTCCACTGGGTGAGGGTGCACTACGTAGCCTGTCTCTACAGCACTTACTGCCCAAGAATTTCATCTTTTCATCTTTAAAACTGGCAGTATCAGCATTCCTATTTTACATATCAGGAAACTGAGTCCTAGCAAACTAGCCCAGAAATCACAAGAAGCCTTTAAATAAATCTACACATGGAAGACCTTCCCTGTCTTTCATTCCACTTCTGTGAAGTAGAAGAGCAAGTCCTAAAAGAATCCACTGTCTTTCACCAACCAGCTACATTCCTTCACTCACCCACCGACACTTCGAGACAGAAAGGACCAAGAGAGAGGCCCGCAAGGGTCCCGATGGGCTGTGGGGCAGGGAGGGCAACCACGGTGACAGGCTTCTGCTTCCTTCTCATCCTCCAAGGACAGCCAGCATCTAGAAGCCCAGCCCAGGCGCCTACCTCCATGCGGGCCTTGTAGAAGTCCACATCGTGCAGCTTCTCCTTGCAGCGAACCAGCTCCATCTCCAGCCTTTCCACGCGGTTTGCCTTCTCCCGCAGGGAGTCCAGCTCGTCCCGGTAAGCACGGGCAGACCGGGCGTCGGCCGCCAGCTGGATGTTCTACAGGGCAGGCAACAGCAGTGAAGACAGCTTAGCACATTCTCAGGGAAGTGAAGCACATTCTCCTGTGGCCAAGGGGATCTGTGTGTCCGCTACCCAGTGGGGTCTCCAGAGCCTGTCACTAAGAAACACGGTTATCCCAAGGAAGTTCATAGGACCCCTCATTCTTGGGCAGCTCTGTGGGACATGCCTGACCCTCCGGGCCCATCACTGGGGCACTCCAGCCTACACGGGCTCCTGCTCACCTCCTGCTTGACCTTCTGCAGCTCCAGCACCAGCTGGTCCACCTCATGCCTGGTATCCACGAGCTGTTCTGTCTTCTCCTCGCTGCGGGTGATGAGGAGGAAGAGCGTGTGTGAGGTGGGGCTTCCTTGCAGGCCCTGGAAACAGGCCACCACTTCCGGGGAAAGGAGGAGACCCAAGCTTCGGGGCCCTGGGAGCGGATATGCCTACGGGGCCTGCACAAATGTTCTCAACACCAAATTCTTTTCTCAAATTTCTAACAGTTGCCCTCAAACCACCAGCCAGCTTTCCCTGTGAGTGTGCAGACCAGGTAAGGAGAACCCAGCTGCAGCTCTAGTCCTCCACAGCTGGGCTTGCAAGGGGCCAAGGGTGGGGCAGTGAAGACAGGGAGCTGCCCATTGGATGGCTGAATGACATTCACCAGCTAGAGAGCCGGCTCCCCAGGTGAGGCAAGGTGCCTTCCCCTCCACGCAAGAACTCACCACACACAGCCATCCCAGCCCCAACCTGGACCCATGTGGGACAGCAGTATAGGGTCATAGGCAATCTACAGTGTCTGGGAGCCAGAAACTGGGGACAAGCCCCTCTACCACATGGAGGAGCAGTGACTGGTCTTCGGTTACCCAGCAAGCTGGGATGATAGCCCCACCAGGACCCTCCTGTTTGTGGCACTGCCCATCCAAGCTCACTGCACACTACACATGGGTCTGCAGCCACACACAGGAACAGGGAAAGCAGCCGAGCCACTCACAGGTCCTGCCTGACGCGCCGCAGCCTGGCCTTGGTGTCGGCCAGCTCCACCGCTAGGTGCTGCCTGTCCTCGCCTGAGAGGCTGCTGGTGGGGCTGGGCGTGGAACTGGTGCTGGCCGACTTGACAGGGCTGGGCGCATGCTGCGCCTGCAGGTAGTCCCGCTCCTGCGTCAGGTCCACGATCAGCTGGGGGGGCAGATGTGGGGCAGAGGAGGAAGACGAGTTCAAAGTGGGTGAAAACCCACCCAGAAAGGAGACATTTCTGCTGAGACTCACAAACCAGGAGCAAGGCGCTAAAGGGCAGGAGCAGGTTTTCAAAAAGACGTGAAATATTCAGTGGAATAAAAAGAAGAGACTGAGTAGAAGAGGGACCCCAAACAGCATCCTGATATTTTCTTCCTGTGGATGTCTCTGCAGTGACCATTCACCCCAGAGGCCGTAGCCAAAGAGAACACCCATTTCCTACCCCACCAGACCCTGAACTGAGGAATGGGAAGGAGCTGGGGCCTGGGAGGACAAGAAAAGGAGACAGAGGCAAGCGCCCTCTCCCGCCCCCACGCCTCCCCCGCCCCCACCCCGCCTCTTGCTCACTCTCTCTTGCTCTCTGTCTCTGTCTCTCTCTCACTCACACACACACACACACACACACACACACACACACACACAC
>NDGN011537115.1:872-13167 GCA_002564285.1 Tympanoctomys barrerae | reverse complement strand
GGGGTTTTTTGTTATTTATTTATTTATTATTTTATGTATTTAGTATAGGGTCTACAGGGTCTCGCTAGGTAGATGGGACTCGTAGCAATCCTCTTGTTTTCAGCCTCTCAAGCGCTGGCATTACAGTTGCTTGCCACCACGCCCAGTGTCAACCACCATTAAAGGGCGCCCTGTGGGCCAGTGCACTGTGCCTAAGCAGGCACTTTAGTTCCCTGAGCTCCCTGACTGCTCCCCACTTGAAGAGTTCACCTGCAATCCATATCAGTTACATATGCAAGAATGCCTTCTCTTTGAAAATCACATTTCTGTGGAATACAAGATTATCTTTAGTTAGATGATGTTTTCACATGGGAAACAAAGTGGGGGGGGCAAATTTGTAACACTAAGTTGCTGGCTTAGGGCCATGGGCGATTCAGTCTGCTGGATGCTGGTAAATATTTAACATTTGCATGAGTATTACATAGTAAATACTATTAATCCCATTTCACAGGACAGAAAACCAAGGCAGGAGGAACTCAGGGTAAAGGGAGCTCAAACTATGACACAGGTAGAAAAAATTAAGACTTAGTGGTATACTCACATATACAGAGGCCCACACGTCTTTATTCGATTTTCCCACTTAACAAAGGCAAATTAATATAAATTATCAGATAATGGGCATTAGTGCTCTTGTGTGCGCGCTTACATGCACACACACACACACACACAGATTTTTCTCCTGAACTATGAAGTAAACTGCTTACGTTTATCTTTAACTGTAAACAGAAAAGATAGTGATATCTAAATTTAATATCTTTCTTCATTATCATATTAAGAAGTCTGTTAGACATATTAAATCATGTGGTTGAAAATTGCCTTTTAAAAATTCTGAATATATTTAAGAAGAGGATTAAATAATGGGCAGAAGAGTTAAAAATTAACATGAATCCAATTATAGAAAATATTCATGTTATATATTTTAGATATAATATAGTATATTATGAAAGACAAATACTAGGATCTAGGTTGGAAATAGACTTTAAAGCATAAAAAAGCATAAGGAATTTAAGCTTAATATTTGAATTTTGTTCTATTATTATTTTCTTAAATTGTTAAGTATCACAAAGGCTATTTAGTCATCAGTATGAAGTCTAGTTAACAATTAATAACAGATAATAATGAAGGATCTGGAAATCTCAGAAATCACTGACACTTTGAAAATCTTGTTTACCAGAATTAGTGTTAGATCTAATGGAAACAAATTCGTTATTTACATAATCCAGAGGTGACAAATAACAACGTGCAATTGTGAGTCAAGTAAGAAAAATTGTTACTTTAATCCAAAACATTCTACAAATCAATCAACACAACAAATTATCAGCGTGATAATATATTCAACACATTTGACATTTACATTAATTGGAGGTAATGAAGAAAATATTTTTTGTTGTTTGTTGGATGAAGTTAAATGGGCTGGAAATGCATATGAATAAAACATCATTATTCCTCTCACTGTACACCTGTTCAAATTTCTATTGACAATTTGATATTTTTATTAGGGGCCGAATGGAAAGTCGACAAGTACAAACGACACTTTTTTTTTTTTTTTACACTCACTGGATAAAAGTAAACAAACTGTTTTGGCCCAGCTCTCTGAAACCCCAGCACTATGACAAGTGCTTAACTAGCCCCCAAACACTGCCACTTAGTCATGACTTTTGGTTTTATAAATTATTTACAGTTTGCTAGGTATGAGGCTGGTGGAAAAATGCCTTTCTTAGCTGCTTGATTGACAATATAATTATACTCTGTTTTTGTTTTAAGCACTGTTATGCAGAATTGTAATGCCATAAAAAGTAAATAGGAATTTTATGAGCTTTTAACTTTGACAAGGTCATGCTGAAGCATACCAGAGAGATGTCATGAAAAGCCGTAGCCATTATTAGCTGTGTCCTATAAGTGCCACTGCACCTCGAAGCTCCGTTTGGGCTAAAATATGCATTCACCACTATCTCCCTCGGCAGAGGATGCAAGGGGGTGAGATGAACGATACCAGAAGCAGTCACTCTTAATCCTTTACAGTTTCTGTTCTCCCTTTATGTGAGGTCTTAACAAGGTTCTTATTTTATTATTTTATAATTTATTATTTATTATTTTGTAATAAAATAAGAGCAGGTGGAGGTTTGATTTTATTTTTGGTCAGATCTTATTCTATCTATGAGAGATTATTCTCTGCTTTTCCCAGCTACTAATTTTTGATGCTTTTCTAACGTGTAAGCATACTGAGGTGGCAGTGGTGGTGGTGGTGGTGGCAATGTGTGATGACCTCAGGCATTGTTATATTATGGGCATCCCTGGGGGCACTGCTATGTACCTTGAGGTGTCCCAAATTTACCTTAGAATAAATTCCTACTCTTTTAAAAACTGCAATGGGATCTTTAAAATAAATAGAACTGATGGGGTCTTAAGGTCTTTCCCAGAAGGCCCGTATACCACGCCTAACTCAATTTATCTAACTTGGCAGGAAGAGAGACCTGTTTTAATTCAGCTGGGATTTGAACCCGTGGTTCTAGCCAATTGTATACCCAAAAGTTGTTCTTCATTTAGAATACAGCCTGGAGGTAGGTAACAAAAAAATCTTGTCATCTTCTTTTTCATAGTGTACTTCTCAGCAATTTTAGCTTCATCTTAATTTCTGAAAATCATGATGATCTACCAAGGCCTCGGACTCAGCTCCCTTTCCGTGGCACCGTTCAGGTGACTGCATATATATTTGTCTTATGCGTCCTGCTCTGGCTTTGGTGCCGTGACTGCATCCTTTTTTCATTTCCTTCAGGTGTTTATTCTTTGTGTTCAGGATCCATGGATCCTCCAAGAAGAGGAGAAAGGAGCTCTGCATGAGGATGGTGGCAATGGCAGGGCAAAAGTGTCATCAGACTCTCTTGTCAACTTGTGATCCTAATGCCACTCAGCTTGGCTGAGAATGAACAATTTCTCAGCTATCTTTGATCCATCACCAAGGAGTGAAATGCTCTCAGTAATGACCTATCCCAGCTTTCCCCTTGGATTAATATTACAAGACTCCTAAAAAATACTGTTTTGACTTAGTTATAATTCAAGATTAACATATATGCAAGGTAGAAGCCTTAGAGTGTTGGGTACTTTCAATGGGAAACATGATTCTGAGTCAAACTTAAACCTATCACAATTTTTGGGGTCTATGTGTTTTCAAGCTTCTACTACAAAGTGAATATGTGCAGAAACTGCAACAGCAATGTCACAGACTTCATATGTATATCCGTGGAGGAGAAATTTTACTTTTACAATGTTTTAGTTTCAAAAATATCAATATGTTTTCTGAGGGGCAGTGGTACATGACACCATAATCATCTGATTACTTATGAAACTAAAGTTTTCTCCTCCTCATACTCTTGAGTTGATTGATTTAAAATCTTCTTTATCTCTGCAGTATAAGCATCAGGGGACAAATCAACACTTTCTCTCATTTGGAACTGGTGGGATTACTCACATCTCATCTGGCATTACAAATTTATGTTTGGGGGTGGTTACAAAGTGCTGCTTCAGATACAGTGGCAAAATTCCCCCAGAAAGAACAAAAAATACCTAGCTCTAGGTTTCTACCTGTTATAGGAGCTATGGTGATATCTCATATTTTATTAGGTGTCAGAACAGGCAAAAATCTCTTGAGATACATATATTACATATATAGTATTGCATGTATTTTGTTACATGTATACATCTTCAAAGTGGCTCATATTCAATTATATTTAAATAGTTAAGATTACTAGGTTAAGTAATAATTTGTGAATAGTAATTATTCAAAGCATATCTTCAGGAAAATATGGTCCAATAATTTTGGGTTTGATATAGACAAAAACATTTTTAAGATAATAAGATCATTTGTTTTCTTCATGGAAGAGGAAGATGTACCAATGAACTGATACATGTATTGGTAAGATATTTAAATTATCTAACTTCCTCTTGCTAGACAAATACAGGGAAACTGTAGCAATGTTTTTTCACACTACTTCCAAACAGTCTGAACACATGTTGCATGTTGGTAGCACTGTACTAGCTCACAATTAATCAGCGGCAATAAGATTTCTGTGTTTCAGAACATTAAATTACTTTACCATTAAAAGTCAACTTTCTTGGGCCGGGTAGATGGCTCAGTGGAATAAGTGCTTCCCTGGCAAGCACAAGGGCCTGAGTTCAATTCTCAGTTCCAAAAAAAAAAAAAAAAAAATAAGTTCCATCATTAAGAAAACCATCAACTAGGTAACTTCTTTAGCATTCATTTAAATTCAGCAAAGATGATATGAAATGATTTAAAAGTCACTTTTAACAGGAGCTAAGTACTGACCACCTGCATGGAAGGTTTAGTCTCTGAGCTTCCCTCATAGGTTGCCTTGCCAAGGGGTGTAGAGTAATTCAACATTGTTTCCAGTAAAGAAAAGAATATCACTAAAACTTTATTTACTAAAATATGAATGAACTGTTCCTTGTGAGTACAGTTTCCATAAAAGATAGTTTTTTAATATGACTTTTGTCAGATCAACAGCATGAAAACTGAAACATCTTCACCTGTCCATGTTAACTTAATTAGCACACTTTTTAAGGAGGGTAGAAATTAGAATTAAAACAGAAAAGAATTACAAGTGCTACAGAATTTCACTTAACAAATAATATGAACTTCACAGCATTTGTTATAAAGCATAGTGCTGTCTTCTAACCAGTTATTCATATTATCAGATATGTGCATGTAAAATTTTGAAAGAAGGAATAAAAAAAGAAATGTATAAGAAATTAAGAGGAGAAAAGGTAGAAACAATAGAAAAAAGAAGATGAAACAGATTAAAGCATTAACTGCTTCTTTCTACAGACCAGTAGAAATGCATAGTACTGTTGTCCAAACCACCCTGCTTACATATGTAGATAAATCTCTTTCCTCCATTGCCTCTCATGTCCTTCTCAACTCCATAACTCTTTCTTTTCGAATAAATTCATTCCCTTTTCCCAATATCTATTGTATCCTTCAGATTCCCTTTTTCTTTTTCAGTTTCTCACACTAAGGAGACAATAAGATGTTTGTACATGCATGTCTGATTAACATAGATTTATTAAAGTTTTTTAGCTCTTCATATGAATACAAAAGACAAAAATATGTATAAGACTTTCCTCATGAAGTTGTACCCCAAAAGGCAAAAAGTAATCCAACTTTGTAATGAAATAATTAAATACCTATATAAAATCCAGTAAGCTTTGAAGACAGTTGTTCCAACTTTATACTTCTCAGAATCATTTGCTATGCTTTAAGGAGTACAGACACCAGGACCTCTTCCTCCAGTGTTCCTGATCATGTGTTAAGGCAATAATTCTGGTTATCCTTCACTGAACAAACCAGCTAAGTAATCCATAGGTGCAATAAAGATCTAGAATAATTGGTTCAAAAATGCAAGATTTCATGTTTTCTTTCTTTGGTTTTTCTTTTTTTTTAAATGTATTTATTACAGGATCTATAGGTTCTCACTATACAGATAGGAATCATAGTGATTTTCCTGTTTTTAGCCTCCCAAACACTGGGATTACAGGCATGCACCACCACACCCAGTCTCAATCACTGTCTCACCATGCCCCAGGGGTGGGGCCGGCATGGGAGGGCATACCCAGACTCAAACCCCAGGCACTGTGCTCTGCCTAAGCAGGTATTTTTGTCATTGAGCTATCTGGCCAGCCCCCTTCATTTTTTGAACATTGGAATTAGTAAAAGGATAATATAGTCAATGAACATTAACTTTCATATATAAATTAATGGCCCAATTCAGAAAGTGACAAAACATTTGAGTCTATTGTTGACTCTGGACTTGATTTTAAGCTTATTATAATCCTGTTGGTGCCATTCAATATTTTTATTATCATGAATGGCCCTTGTTTTAGCTTTTACCTGATATATTCGTAAAAAGTCATTAAATCATCAACTCTAGAAATACGATAGAGATACAGGTTTCAAATATGGTTAAGGTCTAACTTTTTCCACACTCTGAATGCTGTATACCTCTACATACAAACTTTCTGTTCAGAATGATCTCTTGATATCACAATAGTGGCAGTACTTGTTCTACAAACTTTCTGTTCAGAATGATCTCTTGGTATCACAATAGTGACAGTACTTGTTCTGCAGATTATTCTCTTTATTTGTAGATTATAATCCTAAAATCCCAGATGAAGAAAAAAATAAAGATTTCTTTCACCCCCAAATTGACTAACATGACTGTATTTCTACCAGCAAGACCAGCTTAATGTGAACTGAGCATAGGACATGAAACATTACTGATTCCCTTACATCTTTTAGGGCTCACCTGGAGTTAGCATCAGGGTCCCATAGGCTCCAACCTCATACTACGTAGAGCAATAGGGCAGTAGACTTGGAGGTGACAACTCCCATGCCAAATATAAGAGAAAATGAGGTCACAATTTGAACCATTTCCCTAAGGTAGGACATAGTGTTCGAGTACAGTATTAACTCTTGCTATGGTGTTTCCATTCTTCCCCTGGCATGATTTTCTTCATATTGTGTGATTCAAGAAGAAAACCACCATTAACTCTGGAGAAACAAGTGTGATGTTCCACTTCTTCTGCACTGGACCATTTAATTTCATAAAGTGTCAGAGCAGTGAGTACTAAGTGCTATTACATTTACTTACAGGGCACATACGGGATCACAGTCGATTTGTCCTATCACCCAGAGTGCAAGTAACAATGTTATTAATTTTGTAAAAGTGCACATGAGGTGCATAGAAATGCACAGAGCTACACACGGACCACACATTAACACAGGCTGTGATGCTAAGTCAAAGGAAATAACAGAGCGACCTGCGCTAAGGGTGGTTTCATGACAAACTGCACAGGGGTGAATCATTTTAAGTTTAAGAGCAATGCATTGGGAGCAATCATGAATTTCCACTCACTGCTATTGGCTTCTGCCCGACAAGAAAGAAAAATCAGAAGTCTTTGGAGTGTTTTAGGTGGGAAGACGCAGGCAAATCCAGGGCTTACCTTAATTGTGGCCACTGGTACTATTATACAGAACTGTAGTGAATTACTCAGAGCCTGGGGCAAATTATTGTATGAAGTTTTGCTCAAGAAAAAGAATGACAAAAAGACCCATAAGAAAAAGATTCTAAGTGTGGGTCACGCCGGTATTTACATAAAGGAGAAACTTCTCTGAGTGTGGTAGCTATGAGCTTGGGTTCTAGAGTTTGCCTGGCATGGAAAGCTATGTTTATGAGAGGAGGAATAATAGACTCTGCCTTGCACACTACTGTGAGAGGCAAATACATCGTGCTTGTCACGCCACATCGCTAGCCAGTCCCCACCCCAGTAGCATTTTGGTACCATGGCTCAGTTGCTAGAGCTTCCAGTTTTAAAGACAGGCTAGAAACCAATTTTCATAAGGTAGAATGTACTCCATGAAACATTTAGAAAGAAAATAGAATATAGAAATCAAATAACAATGTGTACAAGCCAGAGGCAGTTTGCAGGTCCCCTTTTCTCCATCTGCTCTTCGAGAACCACGCAGGAGTAAAAAGAAGATCTGTTTTAGCAGGGTTTTATACATGCCACATTGCCCCATTTCTCCCGCTGTGGCTGTTGCAGTTTTTGTCCTAAAGCTCAGCCCATTTCTCCTGATCCATAAAGTTTCAGCCATGAGGATGGTTGTGTCTTTCAATATATTTCCAATTTATGACAACTCACCGTTGGCCTACCCACTGAGTAACATTGAAAAGCAAGGCTAGGATTTCAAGTTGGCTGGATAGACCAGCGAGGGAGAGGCAGCGATGACAGACAGGCACCAGTGTGCAGACCTCCCCAGCAGAATGTGCAAATTCATCCCTTGAGCCAGAACACACTGGGAACACGAGAGTACTATTTAAATTTTGCCAGAGTAACTTGTAACAGTGGTCTGTCCTCAGCAAAATTGACTTTATGTCTATCTAAGAAGTAACGACTGCTTCTGCTCAGCAACTACTCACTTAGCATTTTCAAAAACTTCTGAATTTCAAGAGAAACATTTTGTAATACTCCTCCTAATTTAGCAATGTTTGTTATTTAAATGTTAGTACTTATTTAAAGCCAAAAATCAAATACCTAGGCTCATCACCATCCTGACTTTTGTATCACTGTCTTCTGTCCTCTAATTCACCACTTCAACACTTGACTTTCATTTTATTTTTAATACCATAATATTTGAACATTTTAATTATCAACTTCTGTTAGGATCCATAAATTTCACTTTCTTGACTTTATTTATATTTTATATTTTTCTCCCAGCATGGGCTTCTTATTGTGTCTTTGTCCCATTTTCACATTCACAAATTTAACTCTAGTACTTGTATGTGTGATTTGTACCTGTGCCATTTTTAAAACTCTATCTTTGCAGGCCGACACAGCTCCCATGTGATTCCTGTTCTACTTGGACCCCCATTTCTGGGTCCTGATTCACAGCAACTTTTTTTTTTTTTTTTTGGGTAGAACCGGGGATTGAACTCAGACCCTTGCGCTTGTCAGAGAAGCACTTATTCTCCTGAGCCATATCCCCACCCCCACAGCAACTCTTAACCTCTCAAATTCTAAATGAGAAATTTCAGCCTCACCGTTGTAATTCTGATCCTAACATCTCATTGCCAAAGATGGGTGTTTTGGAAAAAAAAATCCTTTACAACTGGAATTTCAGTTCTCTGGCAGGAAGTTACCTCTGTGAAATTTACTAAATATAAGACTATTGGCAAACATAAAATAATTACAGTCCTGTATCAGTAAACACACAACTGGTGCACAATTTCATAAATAAATATGACCCTCATAAAGCTACTGCAAATCTCAAAGCTGAGTATAAAATGTACTGGCAATGGTAAATATAAGATTAGTGAAATTTTCATAATTGCACTATTTTGTTAGGAAATTAAGGAATTTTCAAAGTGAATCACTCTAAATGTTATATTTAATACATGCATACTCTTAAAAAAAACACCCTCAGCAAATGAATAAATGCATCAGTGAAAGCAATACATCTTCCAGAGTTAAATTTGCGCTTATAGGATGTACAGTGATTTCACTTGCATGTACATATTTAATAGGTATATAATCTTCTAGTTTGAATGAGAGTCATCATATAAACAGGCTCCAAGGATTGGCAAAGAAGATAAACATTAAATTGAGTTTAAATGTTCTTCAAAATTGATTATCGCAAATTACCCAAACTAAAGCTATATTTAGAAGTAAACCTAGGAAATCTTGTTTTGGCAGATGATCTAGGTCTCCCTCCTAAAGTGTACAAATTCATCCCCAAGCGCTGAGAAGAGTGCTTCTGAGACAAGCGGCAGAACCATGCAGACACTTGTGAGGCACTATCACA
Source organism: Tympanoctomys barrerae (assembly GCA_002564285.1). NCBI lineage: Eukaryota > Metazoa > Chordata > Mammalia > Rodentia > Octodontidae > Tympanoctomys > Tympanoctomys barrerae. The sequence continues at coordinate 3,752 of NDGN011537115.1, read as the reverse complement.
ATCAAAACTGCACACCAGTAAATCTTGCATCTCGGGCCAAGACCTCAGTTTCAAGTACGTTCTATTTCCCATAATGCAACACAGCAGACATTAATTTATGACTGTGTATCTGACCATAACTGCACATGATGCAACCTTTCTTTTGCTTAGCAAAGGTTTAAGTACTGCATCTAAAATTCCAAGAGTTATTCCTCTTTACAAGCCTCTTGTGTTCCCTCACGATTACTCCATAGTATGCACATCCACAGAGTATATCAATATTTTTATGTGTCAAATTTTTTTCTATGCTGCTGCAGGTTAGGTGTTCAAATAATATTCAGGATATAGTTAGCACTCTTTGTGACTCATACCTGTTCAGAGATGATTTGATTTCTTTGTGCCAGTGTTTCAGTTTAAAATTATTAACAGACAGCACTCTAGATTCTGTGAATCATAATGAAAATATGTGGTAACAGGATTTAAGCAGCTGTAACCTGAAAGGACAATGTATATGAAATCAACCACAAGTTGATTAATTAGTGCTCTGATCACTATGGTGCATTATCTGATCACTTCATAAGTATAGGTTATTTAGGAATAAGGAAACAGAATTAAATATTTAGACATTGTTTATTAGTATGAGATCAGTAATTCAAACGCAGGAAAGCTGTGTCTAAGCCCCTACGACTTGTTTGCTATGAAATGTGGATAGTGGATCAATTAATTATACCTGAGAAAACTAGGATACTTTCATAGAAAAGGCTTTTTCCCCCTCTTTACGACATATAGTAAGTACCTACTATGGGCCAGGTGCTGTGCTAAAGGATAGAAGCACACATGCCAAAAAGACATAGTGTCTTCCCTGAAAGAGCTCCCAAATTACTATAGAAAAAATCTCATTAAAAAAAAGGATTGTTCGGGAGGTAAGGGCAGTGATAGAAACATATGGAGTGGGGGCACCAGGGAGACAGACACCTGCTCGGATGGGTGAGCGATGGCTTCACAAGGAAAAGACAAGTCCTACTGAGCCCTCAAGAATCAGAAGGAACTGCCAGATGGCCAGAGGGAAGTTCATTTGTGGCTCAACATGTGGACAGGTGCAGAAGTTTGAAACATGGCTGTGGATAGGGATAAGGCTGGGCTTCTGTGAGAGGGTCAGAACTTCTCGGCCGAGCTAGGCTGGGTAAGACATCAGCCATTATAATCCTTTCCATTAGGACCATGATATTTTAGCTACATGGCATGGAGGGCTAGGGAGAAGCTAGTGTGTTGGCACAAAACTACCAGATAGGAGGTTTTAAAGTGGGGAAGTAGGATTTTCTGAGGCCCAGGAGGAGGAAGGCATTCCAGGATTAGTGGCAAGAGAATAAAACGGAATGGCGCTGTGTGCCAATGCTGAAGAAAGGGGAAGAGTGACCAAACATGAGAAGCACAGGAGCTGGGAGTTAAAAAGATGATGAGAGTAAACTATTAGGTGAGCTTCGCTCAATTCCAACCGCGGGAACTTTTGTTCCACAAGAGACAGCCTCACAAGGATAACACGGGCATATCTGGAATTTGAAAGGTCCCTGTAGGGGAGATCAAGAGGAGTGGCTGTGGACTGGCAGCCTAAGGATGATGTTTTGTGACGGTTCAGCTGTGGAGGGAAAGAATAAAAAATGAACTAGCAAGTAATAAGGGAAGAGGATAGTGGCTGAAAGGAAGCCATGTAGAAGGGCTTGATTTTGCACAGAAAGGTTTGCTAATGGAGAGGGATTAGGTATAGTTAAAGACTATGTTAAAGTTTGATTATGTGTCCGTGTTTGTGTGGATGTGTTGTACTGGGGTCTGAATACAGGGCCTTCACAATGAACTACTTTCTCAGACATTTTTCTATAGTGTTTTATTTTGAGACAAGGTCTAGCCAAATCACCAAGTTTCTCAGGCTAGGTTCAAGAATTATGTGTTTCTAGTATAAGTTATCTTGGAATATTTGTTTGGTGCAGATAAGCTCTTTGCTCAAACGTCTTATATGTTAAACTCAAGGTGGATAGCATTGTTGATGGGCAGCACCTACAGAAAGCGAGCTCACAGGGAATGACCACTGAATGGAGAATTTCACAACAGCAGGCAAGATGCAGAAAGGAAGACACACCAGATTTCTGGGCCTTAATAATTAGAGATGTAGAAAACAAAAAATAGGATGTAGGGATTTTATTTAAGATTGAGGAGGTGCTGAAATAGCACAAAGGTCTTCTTAACTTCTTGGATAAAATATTATTCCTGGAGCAAAGAATCAAAACCAAGAGAGAAATGAAGAGGGTAGACAGGTTGAGGCAGCAGGCATTGCTGTCACCATAAAGAGGAAAAAAGCTACTGATTAGCAGGGGAAGAATGAGGAGCCAGAATTACAGAGAACTAAGGCCAGAGTTACAAAGAACTCTGAGAGTTACAAAGCAAGGCTCTGAGCCAGCAGAGGTTTTTCAAGGAAAAGGGAAGCGCCCACTATCTATTGAACTTCTTATTTTGGCACCAGGGATAGACCATCAAATTCAGGACCTTGACCAGGCCAGGCAGCTGCTCAGGCTGCTGAGCTATCTCCCTGGCCCTATTTACTGTACTTCTATATCTGTGATGGGGACTGCAGTAGTAGTAACAATATTCAGACATCAACCTTATTATTATTCCTACCATATGCAGTAGGGAACTAATATTCCTCGTAATAACTTGTGTCAGCTCACAAAACTAATTGGTGAATAAGCTGTGTATGTTCTGTTTAATTTCAAAGTCAAAACAAATTCGGTCATCCTGTGCTTCTTCCCTGGAGTAGTATACAAGTACACAAATGCCACTTCAAAAATCTTTGAGAGAGAGAGAGAGAGAGAGAGAGAGAGAGAGAGAGAGAGAGAGAGAGAGAGAGAG
>NDGN011537099.1:412-12406 GCA_002564285.1 Tympanoctomys barrerae | reverse complement strand
AGAATTTTATTTTTAATTTAAAAGATTGTAAACCATGCTGGAATCCAAGAGGCAAACTTTTAAATTCCAGAGGATCAAGAAATTTTAGCAGACATCTGATTGCCATGTCCCTTTGACTCAGGTCCTGCTAAAGGTGCCAAGTCCAGGGGGTGAAATCTGAGCAGCCGAGGGAGGCTGTCTCACCATGAAAACATAATTTACCATGTCGTTCCCTGTGTCACCCAGCCCTCAACTTCAAAGTAGCCACATCCAGGTGATAAATTATTGAATCTGACATTTCACAACCCCCGCGAAGCACTTTGGTAAAAGAACTCCATCCCTTTATCTAAATGGGTAATTTCAAGAACATAAGCTCTACTTGAAGAGGATTAAGTTCCTGAGAGGTTAGTTAAATGAGACCCAATTAAAAATATTACTCTTTCTCATATTGGACAAAGGCCGAAGCAGTAGCAGTAACTCCATCCTATTTAATTTAATTTAAATGACTGAGTTGTTAGGAGTGTGTGTGTGTGTGTGTGTGTGTGTGTGTTGTGTGTATTTGTTACTCCAGGTTCCTGTAGCAGGTGCAGCTCTTTTTAGGTCTTAAAGCTTTCATTGGAAAAATATTTTAAAAGGAGAGCTCTCAAGAATGCTTAGAAATGCTTTGGGGCCAAACACACAAGTGAGCAGATGTAGGCCCATGTGACATCTAAAAGTCAAATAACCAAGAAGTTCAGAATGAACGCATGTAGTCCCCAAGACATTAGTCCTCCAGAACTTATTTAAAGCCAGTTCTGTTTTTATCTCTACTGGAAAGACCCAGAAAAGACGTGCTGGTTGCAGTGAACATGAGGTACACATTCAGTTTGATCCACCTTACAAATCCTGTGGGGAAGGAATGTAGTGTGCCCCCCAGCCACCCACAGAGAGGCCAATAAAAGGCTTGACTGAAACCAGAGCAGGGTGCTCCACATTCTGTTTGCAGGATGGGAAGGAGGATGGTGCTCCGGGGGTAAGAGGAGACGGACGGGAGAGTGACCATTTATCCCTCCCCAAGAGGTGACTTGTCAAAAGGACTCAAGTGGTTTTAATAAACAACACAGCTGAAAAAATTGATTAGGGAGTTCTCACTCTACTAGGAAGGTAGTGTGTCTGGGCTTTATACTGTGTTCTTATAAGAAGCATAAAATTCTGACTTTATAGCTTCATATGGTTCATTTAATCCACCAAGCTAGTTTATTGGCTTGGTGTGGAAAGTCCTGCACCAGTTTTCATACAGTCATTGGTGACATCAGTGTGTTTTTAATTTTTTTTATCAAAGTTTAGAATTAACAAACTGGTAGAAGATAAGAAGTAAGAATTAATACAACAATGGAAATCAAGGAAATTCTAAAAGGGGGCCCATAGAGATAGCTCAGTGGAATAAAGCGTCTGCTTAGGCAAGCGTAGGCAAGCGCAGGGACCTTGGTTAGATGCCTGGCATCACATGCCATGCCAGCCCCACCCCTAGGGCAGGCTGAGTGGGCCAGAGTCCGGGCATAGTGGTGCACACCTGTAATCCTAGTGCTGTGGAGGCTGAAAGCAGGAGAATCACCATGAGCCCGAGCTGCTTCATGAGACCCTGCAACAACCAAATACATTTAAACAATAGAAAAGGAAAATCTGAAAGGGTCTTGGGTGTGATTTACGGATTCCTCCAATTTCCTTGAAATGCTTTAAGCAAATGACTAAATGGATAAGCTACAATATCCTAGCATATATTTGATTATGTATGTTTCCTTTTCTTTTTTAAAAAGTCATTTATGTATGTATGCATACATGTATGTATGTATTTGGTACAGGGTTTCACTACGCAGCTCAGACTTGTAGTGATCCTCCTGTCTCAGTCTTCCCAGTGCTGGGACTACAGGTGTGTACCACCATGCCTGGTGTCGGTCACCCAGGGTTACAGGGCCAGCATGGCATGTGATACCGGGGATAGAGCCCAGGTCGTCACACCTGCCAGACAGGTGCTTAGACTGCTGAGCTATCTCTTCAGCCCCGGTTTTCTTTTCTTTTCTAAATGATCACTTCATTTCCACAAAAGCAGTATAAGTGAATTGTGAAAGGAAAATACATTGACTATCTGTATCTATCTCTATCTGAAAATATCACTACTCAGTGCAGTGCTGGAAAAAAACCTTTGTTTTATGACAGGGTTTTGCCACAGTAGGGCCACATCTGTGCCGTGTAGTGCGAATTTTTATGTTTTCTTTTTTCCACTGAGTTATAAACTTTGGGGAAAGCAGAGAAATAATAAAGTGACTATATATCTGTGAATACCACATATTTTTAAGTGTATATCTCTGAAATGTAATACTGCAAGGACAGTTTGTAATTCGGTAAAAATAAGTATGTAAGTTATGGATCTTGTTCATATAAAGACAGAAAAATATACAGCACAGAGGCTGGAATTCATTATTTCATCCATTAGTATTTCTACAAGGAAAAAGAAAAACAACAAGCCAATAGAGTGTGGAACCCAGCTGGCTTGGACCACTAATGAGTTCAGTTTATTTTCAACTATGGGTCATTCTTAACATTTTCTAGGTATCACCCCGACCAGCTCTAGTCACTAGACAAAGCACTTCACACTGAAATGTATAGTTCATTCTTGTTACTCATGATTTCTGTTCTACAAAGTTTCTATAAATACAGAATTTATGAATACCAAACTAGTGCTTGTAGGGGAAATACATATTTGTATATATAGTATGTATGCATATAAAAATATGTGTGCATATAAAATATGGGCTATATCCATATTTGTATTTGTCTATATCAGATTATAATCTTAAATCATGTTGGTAGTTTCTATTCACTTCATAAGAGAAAGAGGTTCAATAGTATTGCCTTGCCTCACTAAGGGGTGCTACAGACAGCCCTCAGATCCTATATAAGTAGCCTTTGGATACCATATGGGAGTGTCTCCTCTTCCAGCCCATCTCAGAATGATAGGTGAAACAAGAGCACAGAACAGGGGCCCAGGATTCAATCACTGGGCCTGCCATGCCAGTCCCGCCTCCAGGGCTGCTGAGACAGCAATTGAGACTGTGTGGTGGCACATGCCTGTAATCTCAGCTCTTGGGAGACTATAAACAGGTGGATCACTACGAGTCCTATCTAGTAGTGAGACCCTGAACACTAACATCCTGTAAACCCTTCCCTAAAATACAAAAAGAAAAAAAAACAAAACCAAAGAAGAGCACAGAAGAGGGCTATGTTCAGTCCTGCTGGGAATGGAGAAATGAGCAATGTGTTTATTTTTACTGCTCTATAAATATCTGTATGAGATTGTCAAGCTAGGAGTATTGACTTTGAAGTTACAAATAAAACTTAACATATGAAGTTTTAAATATAAACTAGGTATAATGTTACTGTTTTTGTAAATCTTGCAATGGTCAAGTCAGGACTAATTCTGGGTGGCTTCATTTCTAACCAATGTCCCTTATAGGTTTGAGGACATCAGGGCATTGTTTCTTCCACTTGCTGGTGGCAATGGCTGTGGTTCCCTGAGCTCCCCAGAGTCTGAGCATTGCAGGACTGTTCTGACCCCCTCTGTGTGCACCTCATGCCCATGACACCTGTCACAGAAGCCACCGATTTTCTTCTTCGAAAACATTGAGAATCTTGCAATGCCTAGGAAATGTCTTTGTTGTGTGAATTACAGAGCCAACACATGATTTTTGTGGAATTTTGTGGAAATTTGACTGAAGACTCAGATTCTGATGACTGCCCCCAAATAATGATTTGAGGACTGTATTCCAAAGCAAAGGGTATCAGTAGCTTAAGAAATCAGCTGTATCACACTTTCTCTAAGTTCTCATAAGCTATCTTTAAAAAGCCTCTTTGATGAGTAAAACATATGAAAATTCTCTGTTCTCTTTACTTTAACAAATGAGCCCAATTTAGTGGTTGTTACATTAAGATTCCTTAGATAACAATGAAAGGTGGGTGTGTACCTGCCGTGCTAATATAGAATAAAATATTAAAAATCATGTCGTGAACCTACACTATGTTTCAGAATATTAAACACGATGCTTGTACTCTACTATATATGTAGAAACTATCACAAGCTCATGAGAGGTACAAAATTATTGTCTTCTTTCCAGTTCACAAATCTAAAATACCTGAGCACTCTCAGGGAAACCCTTCCCTTCCTGCCCTTCCGCAGCCTTGTCAGGCCGCCTATGGTCTTCAGCTCATGATCCTCCCTCATGTTCATAGCCAACTGCTGCCGTTTCCACTCCTGTCACCACACCTCCCCTGCCTGACTCTTCTGCCTAGGACTCTTCTCCTAGGAGAACCCTGGTCACATATGAACTCACCCAGAAAATTCAAGATAATCTCCTTACCTGAAATCCTGAATTTGATCATCCTCACAAATTCCTGTTTGCTATGTAAGGTGCCTTAGTCACTTGTTTGGGGATTTAGGAGGCAGGAATCTTTCAGGCCCTACTCAGATTGTTCATCCTACTGCAGATACATAATGGAGACATTCTCTACAGTGAATGCAAATACAGGCCGTACCGGGTTGGTCTAGGAAGGAGCTGTCCACAGATATACCTTCCAAACTTTGGGGTTCCTCACATCCAAATGCATGGCAAAAACGGCCTCCGAGCATCCCTCAAGGAAAGGCAGCCTCACAAAAGCATCACTGTGTGTCCTGATCCACCTTTTTCATAAGATCCGGCACCATGTGACTTCTGGCTCTTCTCCAAAGTCAAAATTAGCCCAAAAGGTAAATGTTTTAAATTGATTTAGGATATTGAAGCACTCATAACAGTGTAGCTGAAGACGCTCACAGGCTTTTAGAACTACTTCATGAAGTAGAAAGAACAATGGGGCATTTTCAAACCAAACGGGATGACTCTGAGAGGGATTAATGTCAATGTCTTCTACTGTAATCATTTTTAAAAATTTATGTACTGTATTTCCCAACCACACCTTGTACTTTATCTGCCTCTTAGGAAGAGGTCTTTTCTTCTAAGAAACCACTGAGGTTTTCTTTTTTCCCCCATTTTTTTTTAACCATAGCATCTCATGGTGATTTGTACAGTCTAATAGATATACAGGAAATATTGATGAATGTGCTGATGCAGGTAGGCACTGTGCATAGAAGTCTCAGACACCTAACTATATAATTTGAGGCAGTGAGGAAGTCATGTTGTGTCAGAAAATAAAGCACAGATGGGAGTTGTAGTCCAGAAGGGCTTTTCAGCTAACTTGATGGTGGGAGCACTCAGGAGAAGTTGGGAGAAGGATCCATAGGTCAGACCAGGACGAAGTTCACACTACCAGGACAGTCCTGGTGACAACAGGAAGTACCCACTGATATCCATGAGGCTATAGATTTTGTGTGTGAGTGATCAAGAATTATTGCCTTCAGCTTCTGAATCTAAAGAATTTAAGGCAATAGCCAACTGAGATGAGTAGGAACTAAACAGATGGAACTGGGGAGGAAAATTGAGCTGGTGCTCAGGACCCATGTGCTTACAAAAGATCATGTGAGTCACATGGGTCGTGGGAAGGGAAAGATTTGTCAGGGAAAAAAGAAGAGAGAGAGAGAAGTAAATAATCAGGGACACAGATTGGTAAGTATGTTCAGAGGGATGAAGCTGAAAGAGTATGGTTTAGTGAATCAAGTCAACCTCAGGGGAGGAGGGAACAATTTTCCCCCAATAATGTCCTGATCATAGAACAGCAAGTGGTTGCTTCCCTGTCTGAGCAGCTACACGGCACAGAGTAATATTTCCAACTGGCATTCTTGTTATCTGAGCGAAGTATTTCTCTTCATGTGGACAGGCTGGATTTCACATGGGCAGGAGTTTTATCTGCTCATCGTTACATCTCCTGGGTATTAAACCTTTTCACATTTAGTATATCAATCAATAGAGCAACAAATTGATGAAATTCACGTTATGTGATTTCTTTGCTTCCTATGATAGGATATCCAGTTTCTCCTAAAGTTTGCCTAACCCCTGGAATGAAGGCAATGTTACAAAGTCGCTTCAAAATACTGCACATGGAGAACAGCCTAGAAGTACACCTCATATTCATTTGGTCTTGTTTGAAAGGGGAAGTGCCCAAAAATAGTCGAACTTCCTGCTACATGATACCCTTCGGGTTCAAGCAAAGGGCAGAAGCCTGAAATTAATTAGAAATATAAACAGGAGCTTTCTGTCTCCAAGCTGAGACTTAATCCTCAAGTCATATACAAAGCAGGATTTCAAAATACTTAAGGCAGAGGACCTTCACATAAACGAAGTCATTTGGATAATGAAAATTTTCTTTTTAATGAACTTGAATAGATATTTGAGAAGCCCATCAATATGTTTGCATTTTGTGGTCAAGCATGAAAGAAAAGACAATATGCTGACTTCAGAGAGTTTGCTTTGTCAGAGATTCTCCGATTAGCACTGATTTGGATAAAGGAAAAGACTGGAGAGTGACATAGTGTACAGATTGTTTCTACTACAGCCTGAGGATTGTGTGTCCCTCCCCTTTCCAAATTCTGTGACAGTGACCAGCCAAAGAGCTATTAACCTTAGCTGACTGTCCCAGTCCCAATATAGCATTCACCCTGCTTCAATACTGGGAATGATGATTAAACTGAAAAATATAACTAATGGCTTAATCATACTATTCACAAAGTAGGATCAATTTTTCAAAGCAAGCCAATTTCTACGTAAAACTTTTGGACCAAAATTTCAAAAGCTCTTCACAGCTTGTCCCACTGTCATTTACTTGAAGTTGTATCAACACACAGAGGAAAGACAACCTCAGGCATCCTTCTGCCTGAGGGAGCAAGACGCAGTGTAAGAGGAACACATTCAGGCTTTGACAGCCGGGTTGAAAGGGCATGCAGATGCCGCAGAGCTTCCTCTAAATGCTTCTTTTGTTTTCCATGTGTAATCTGTTAGGATTCAACTCCTGTAAGAGCCAGGCAATTTTCTTTTAGGAAATAGATATTTTTCAGGGTGAGACAGCATCATGTTTTTTCAAGCATGTTCCATCTTATCAAACTCAGATGACAAAGCAGTCACAAAAACACACAGAGCCATTAGGAAGATATAACTGCACCAACTTCCTTCCAGATCAATAATAAGTGTATTCAAAGAGGGACTAGGAAAGAGTCAGTCCAGTGCTCTTCTTACCCACCGCTTATCCTCACAGTAGGATTGTGAAAAGCTTGTTATGAGTTAGTAGAACTTAGTGTCAGTGGCAATTTACTTTTTCATGACCTAGTCTATTCAAAGCACATTCCTAAGGAGATCTAAGCCTATGTCAACATTAGGTGGCCTGAAAACTAGCTTTCTATGACCAGGTTGATGTCCTTTGATTGCCTCCATAGATGTATTCCAGTAAGATAAATAGGTTAATTCTTTCCCACTTCTTCTAAAAATGGGCCTCATGGAGAGATTGCCCAATTTGCAAAGTGACTAATTTATGCAATGCCATCTCACCAAAGATCATTTTGTCAAATGACCAATGTGATGTCAAATGATCAATATGGTACATTGTGAAAGATGATTTTCAGTGTTAATTTCACCGTATCTTTCTGTGTCTGTTTGCACTGATGCAGCAAACGGCTTGAGAGAATGTTTGCTTGTCACTTTTTAACGTATAGATGCTAGAGCTTTCAGAAAGTTGGTCTTCTCATGCCTTGCCCCCCTGACCCTCTGACCTGGGCTGGCCACAGTTCCTGCCTCTGGTCCTGGCAACAGTCACCTATCCTGGACCTAGTTAAAAGTTTATAATCTGCATATACTATAAAATGAATTTTTTTTTCAATGAATTACCATTTCAGGAGACTGAAAATCAATTATCCTGGGAAAACTGGTTTTCAGTAATCTGATTTGGAAATCTCTTAAAGTATCCAAGGGCATCTAAGAATAAGACCTCTGAATTATTGAGTGCTTCTTGTGTGTCTGATATGACATATAAGTACTTACAAGTACATGCCTGCAAGTATTATCTATAAATTCTAAAAGTAATGGAAAGTGTTTTTCTTTTTCTTTCTTTCTTTTTTTTTTCTTGAAACTGGGGATTGAACTCAAGCCCTATGTGCTTGCCAGGCAAGCGCTTATTCTACTGAGCTATCTCCCCAGCCCTGGAAAGGGCTTTCTAAGCATAAGAAAACTAAGTATAAGAATGATTAATATATCCAAGTTTATAGAATTATTTAACAGCAGAGCTAGGATTTAAGATCAGTCTCACAGACTCTAACACTGGTGTGACTAACAGTAGACTAAAGTACCACTTAAATACTTTTTTAAATAAAGTGTTTTTTTTTAACTTACAATGCACACAAAACAAATTCTCATGGGGTTCCTAGTGAAAAGTCTTATAGAAGCCTAGCACTGAATAAAGAGTGTATATTGTACATAAATTTCAGCCTTTTAGAGCCTTAGTGAATACCCAAATGAATAAGATAAGATGCCAAATAGTCTCTGCCAAGGCTTCTGAAAAGTAAAGGGAGGTGTCAAAATATGTGTGTTATGCCACCTTGAATACCCATCTAGGAAAGCATGGAGTCCTCCTGCTCTCTCTACTGTGTGACTGGGATCTCACAGCAGTCCAACGACAGAAAAGTTCTTGAAGTATCTGAAAGCTGCTTCTTGCATTGGCCTGCATCCCCTTCCCCCGAGCCTACTCTAACAATGTATGTTTATTGACATCAGAAATGTCAGCCCAGCGCTAGTAAGAAAAGCAATATGTGATAAAGTGTCAGGAAGCTTGTTTGCGTCTTGTCATCACTGCTGACAGTAACTGTCAGTTTCAGGGCTTATCTGGACCCAACATTAGCAGAAACAGTGGAAAAATCAGTGCTTTTAATTGCGCTTGCTTGCCCAGTTGTTGAATCTATGCCCTTTTGGGGGTGCTAGTTCTCAATATTAGGTTGTAGCAAGGGAGCTAATCATTCACCTTTCTAATATTTACCCAGAGCCTCCTGTGCATAAGGAAATTGTACCAGGCATATTTCAGTTCAATGTTCTCAGTAGATACACCATGGTCCAAATTTATAAGCATTTTAAATGTTCAGCATCATAGCTCATGTAACTATATCCTCATACATATCTGCCCCTAAGACCCTAATATGCTAGGGCCCTGAGCTTTACAGACCAGGAGTATGTGGTAATCCTATTAGCTAACAAGAGATAACCTTACCAGCAGTCTAGCCCACTACATAACCAGATAATCTTGCCAGCAACTTACTCTTTGGAGACAGATGAAGCACTCACCAGTCCACCAGAGAATGCCCTTTGGAAAAAGGGTGGCTACAAGGGAAACACAGTCTGTCTGTACCCTGAGGACCCAGACATAGCCCAGACAGATCTCTGTGTTAATAAGGAATGGCCTGCCCATTCCAGGAAGTACAGGAGCATCATGTTAGAGACCCATCATCTCTTTCGTTTCTATCCCATTTGACTCTTCAAAAGGAAATATGCTAATGTTTAAAGACTTGTGAAGCTTTTGGAAACTTATTCCAAGTATAATATTACATTGCAGGTTCCCATTTCCTATTTGTGATCATCCATCATTTCAGCACAGTTGATATCCATGATCTTGTTGAATACTATCTATATACCTTTGGACTCCATAGTATATAAAAGCAGGGAGCAGTTTGCATATGACCATAGAAGAACCATATTCTCTATTAGGAATTGGAAAAAAAAGACCTACCTAGCAAAGGTAAAGCACATAGGTCTATTAAGAAAAGTCTTTACAGTCCAGATACATTTCCCCAAACTTACCCCCGTTCCCTCAACCACCCAGTATCCCATGTTGCTAATACGTGTTGTGACAAGCATTTGCATCGCTAGAATAATAATATTTCTAGCTAGAATAATTTTTCAATGCTTATTTTCTGGGAAAGTGCCTATAGGAATAGATCTGGGTGACCTATAGAGGCTGTTAATGCATTTAATGACACTTTGAGATGCACAGGTTTCAGGATATTCTACAGATAAGAGCTGCAGGCAGGGTTTCATGGTCTTGGCACCCAGTTAGCATCTTGCAGCGGACCACCTAGGAAGCAGTGGTGAACTTATGGTGCACAAGCTGCAGTGGGCTCTGCTATCAATGGAAGCTCTAGAAAGTTCACTGTCACTGGCCTAGGAAAATGAGCTGGCACCTATACATGGCTGATCCAAATGATCCCTGTACATTATTTGAAAGGAGAGCCACTCTCTGGCTACTGTTTGGGATGAATCATCCTTATTTCCTTTGACATTAGAAGCTATAAGTGAATATGCCAGTTAATTTCCTATAATTTCCAACTTCTACACTATGAAATACTTACATCAGCATTCCATGCAGTTTCACTTTTCTGTCTTTCTATTTTTTTTATCAAAGAGGATGAGATGAATGGTACACTTTAAACCATAAACGTGTCATGTCATTATTTTATCTTTATGTTGTCCAAATTAGAGATAAAGTATATCTCTAAGCAAATAGATTTTACATTAAATATATGAACAAAGATTATTTTCCCACTGAAAAAATTAAAGTATGGTAGAGAACCTAGGGGAAGGCCAGATAGTTTAGCAGATTAAAGTTCCTGCTGAGGCAGGCAAAGGGACCAGGGTTCAGTCTCTCATGGTGTTGTGCTGGCCCCTCCAGCACAAGCACAATGAGGGGTTTCCTGAGACTGTGATTGAGACTGGGCATGGTGGCATGCACCTATAATCCCAATGCTTGGGAGTCTAAAAACAGGAGGATCACTAGGAGTTTGATCTGTGTAATGAGAACCTGTAGAACCTGTACTAAATACATTTTTAAAAAACTTAAAAAATTAATAAAGTATAATAGGGAAACTAATTTTCCAGACCTTTATTTATGTGTTTTTCAAAGGGGCCTACATATATGCAGTGGAAACTCTTAACTTGCTGTAGAAGACAGAGTGAACTAGGGGGTCCAATCATGAAAACTGACAACCCTGTCAAACTCAGGATGGTTGTCATCTTTTTTAAGTGTGGGCAGTAGGGGGTGAAACTACTAACACTTGCTAAAGAAAATAGAAAAATTTTATCCCAAGTAAATCATTTCTCAGTTTTTGTTTATTTGTTGATATCACATACATATGTCAAGAAATTATACTTCAAGAGTTAAGTAAATTTTCACATTTAAAGCTTTAGAAGTGTTTTCCTCCATAACATTGAAGCCTGCAAATGAATTCTCAGTTTCACTTACAAAATTATTAAGTAGGTTTAGTAATCTTCTCTTGACTATAGCTGTGTTGTAATAGCTATGTTTCAATAGATAGGTAAAAAGAATGTATGCTTAAGAAATTATAGGTGACCTTTCATTTTAAGTACATTGAATATTGATTCTAGCATAAAGGTATGGGCAGAAAGGATTTATGAAGTCTTATGTTCAACCTATAGGACAGACATAATAGTTAAATTTTTTTGTTTTAATTTACATTAACCTTCATGGCAACTTGTTGAACTCCAAACCAGAACCCCAAATGCATGCAAGAGCAAAATGAGGCTCAGGGAGGTCTGGCAACTGATTCGAGGTCACTCAGGCAGTGAGTGTCTAAGACAGGACTAGACTTCTATGTTTCTGATTTCACAGCCAGTGACACTCTCCACATACAACGCTATCTTATTTTTACAGATGAGCTAATTACACTCCTGAAAAGAGATTTGTACAATTTTTATCACAGGACAAAAACTAAAATTTTCTATTTCTAAGATGTCCAGTCTTTCCACAACATTAACAAATAGGGGTTAATTCACATTAGAAAATATTCTTTGGGGAAGAGTTTCTTTTGAAATGACTTTTAAAATTCTTTTAAAAGAATATTTCTTAAAATTCTTTTAAAATAATATTTCTTTTAAATATTCTTTTAAAATGACTAAACCTGGGGAGATAGCTCAGTAGAATAAGTGCTTGCTTGGCAAGTGCAAGGGCTTGAGTTCAATCCCTGGTTCGGCAAAAAAAAGGACTTATCCTATTTCAAACTGT